>JBAIZZ010000311.1:545264-556938 GCA_037355905.1 Heliconius aoede
ACATGATGACAATCTCGTGAAGGCCGAAAAAGAAAAATTATCTAAATGTTTGGATTTAGCCCATGAGATTACCGCCATGTGGGATGTAAATGCAACTATCATTGTGCCGATAGTCGTTTCAGTTAACGGTTTAATAGCGAAAAGCCTCGACCAACATCTAAAGAGATTATCGCTTAGCTGTTGGATCAAGAGCCGGATACAGAAGGCAGTTTTACTTGAGACGGCACGTATTGTGAGGAGGTTCCTCTCTCTGGAACCCTAGCCACCGATGGCTTGGATCCTTGTCTCACCATCGGAAGTGTTCATATTTGTTTTATATTTTTAAATGTATTTTTTTTTTTTTTACAAGAATGTATTTAAAAATGTAAAATGTATATAAATCCTGTAATAAAAGAATGTAAAGTAAGCAATAACTTCCTCATTTTTTCACTATATTCTTTTCCAAGTATATGTATGTATTTATATAGAAATTTATTCAAAGAATGATATCAACTTTTCCAAACTGTTCCACGTAAGATAAGAATATCGCAAGGAGGCATTGTTAGAATCACCAAGTTCATGACATTGTAGATAAAATTTAAAAGGTTTTCAGTGATTGTTCCATGAAGTGAATGGGTTAATAAAATGTTATATATTATTTCCTTGTTTTTGAAAATAATTTTTGATACTGATATTTTATTCTAAAATATATACAAAAAAAATTGCAAGCAACAAATCAAATAAATTTTTGTTAAAATATAATCTTTACATTACTTAACACCTTTTTTGTGTTGTATACTATGTAGTGTGAATGTATGCGCCACCAGGCTATGGGTTCGAGTCAGATTCAAGGAAACTAAATATTTAATTAAATATTTCATAATGAAATTTTATTTATTCATGTTTATTATTATTTTACAATTATATATTTAACTAAATATGCGTAACGGACGAAGCCGCGGAGGAGACGAATGTATATAACTAAATTCATAGCATTTCAACTGTCCAGCCCAATATCCACAGTAGTGAGAACATTTATTATCTTTTGTTCTTATGATGGGGGACGAAATGAACTTATCAGAGGAAATCATCACAGTAATATCCGTTTCACTAAGACTTAATAATCGATGAAATATATCACTGGTCATATAGTTTATATTTTCGGTACAGCTTATATATTTTTTAATATAATTATGTCCATTTGCACCTTTTAATTATATTTTAAGCTTTTGTTTGATGAATTAGTTAAGGCTTAAGGAGAAAATATAATTTTATTGACATGCAGAAACAGATAGCTAAGTCACGAGCGCGGGAGCTGAAATCATTGAGATGTAAATAATTACTGTCTTAATTATATATTGTTTATAAAAATACCACACGTTTTTCTTCATTTATTTTGCTTGACCTACTATGACTATCAAGTGTTTTTTTTAAGTATATTTATTAATATTATAAACGACTTAATTTAATGGCAGAGATATTTTATATGTACGTCAGCATTAAATACTTTATCTACAACAAAATTATCAACCGACTTCATAGTCTTAATTTAATATAAGCTAAGAGCCTGCAAGGTTATATTTAAATTAAATAATTGAGGCTGTACTCTCTGAGAAAATTCTCTTCCGAAAGTACTTGGTTAACAAAAGTTTATAATTACGTTATTTCATTTAGCTTGTTACATTTTAACTTCTTTTATCTTATAGTATATCTTTGATTTACGTATTATTTATTTATGCATTTATAATAAAGAAATACTTTTTATGTTACAAAATAACGAAATAGAATAGAATACAAATGATCGAAGAAATTATATATATCTATACATATAAATAAAATTATATGTATCAGCTAGGTCATATAGTTTATATAAATAAATTTATCACGCATATAAATAAATTGACATAAATTTTCATTAAACAAGTACGTGAAAAATGAACGTATAACTCAATATCCCGTCAATTGATTTTGATTGATATCACTGAAATTGAAGAAGTCGGTTTAATTTTTTAAAATTTATAATTATTTTAAAATTTAAAAAAATATTTCCAACTACAATTTCATATTTTTTTAAAAGTAAGTGAGGTAGCTACATTTGAATTAGTCATTTTATAGGTTATTTACTCTTACTTCCAAATAATAATGTTCTCCTTATAGTTAAGAACTGCAACAGTCGGCACTGCTACTCTAGTAGTAAAACCGTTTAAAAACTTTTGAGTGTCATATCGTTTCAAACTTTATAATAATACCTACATAAAAATACTACTTTTGTCTAAACAAACACAATTTTGTTTAACTTTCATGACAACGAACTAGTAGTTAACTTGCTCTTTTTTCATTGGCTTCCGAAAAGTGCGTTAAACTCGTGACAATGCCGCGGGCATATATACTCGTAAATACGTGAAATATGTGCCATAACGGAATTTCCTCTGAGAGAGTATAGATGCATCAATATTTTATACAGAAGAACTTCGAAATTTATTTAAAATATATAATTATATTATCAGGACCGATCATGAGCGCCGGTAAACTTAGTGGTTAATAATAAATAAAATATTCAAATATTTCGACATACCACGTCATGATCATAGTGTCAGAATCGAGTGTCTTGACAATCAGCCTTCCAGGTTTATCCGGCAATGCAGGATTACCTTAGAAAACTTAAGTTATTTAAATGAATAGTGTCTATTTATATAGATTAATAGACAAGAAGTTAGTATAAGATAATGTAAGATAATGTTAAGATAATGGTCCCGAGTTAATCCAAAGTAGGTAAGATATAAATACAAAAATATATTTTAAGAGAGAGAAAAATAAAAGCAAATAAATATTAATCATAATTTATTCACAAATTATTGATAGTCGAGTAGAAGAAGCAATTTTGTATGATAAATTAAACGCAAGAGTACAATATTTTACCGCAATCAATCTGCTTAATACGATTCATTTAAACTTATAAATACAATAATAATATCATTGTAGTGGTTGGTGGCTTACGCTACGAATTTATGTAACAGATATATAACCTGTTGTATACATAAAAACATGTATACATTACAATATTATTGATTAGATTTTATATGAAGAGAGAAGACATCCATGGCACGGTGGAACGGCGTGCAACTGCAGACGCGACGGGTGCGGGTTCAATCCCTTATAGAGGAAATGCTATTTAATGATGTTGTGTTTTTTTTTTGTAAGGATTCTATACTAATATGCTATAATTAATTCTGCAAAATAATTATCGATTAGTAGATTATTAGCTTTTTTTTTACTTATTTGCGCAGTTAAGAGTCTTGATATTAATGTGTGCTTTGGTTCTTTTTCTATTTATATTATCATTTCTTCCTTCTGGTGTAGAGACAAAGTGCGATGTTGAGTTCCGCCACTCAACATGCAATACCTCCAGAATTCGGAAAGTGGGGAACAGAGTGTATTAGCACCAGGTTCCCTCTGCCTGCCCTGCTGAGAGCGGGTTACATTTAACAAAATAGACTTAAATAACTTCGAAAAGGAAAATGTACATCTGTCATTGGCTTTCTGCAAATGTGATGTCAGGACGGTTCATTCACTGTTTTTCTTACTTAATTGTTTGTACAGTTCAAACGAAGCCATGCTTGCTTTTAATCTATTGGCATTTGTCAAGTCTTCGTAGTTCTAGTGATTACATATGTAATTGAAATAACTAACAAGGCTATTTTATCTTTATTTTGTAACTAGTTTAACTTTATATTTTTTTACAATTTAAAATATTCCAAATATTCTAAAAAAAGATAACAATAATAAGCTTATAGATGGCTGCGTTTAAATTTTATTAAGATATATCTTTAAGAGATACCGAGAAAATAAACATTAAAGTTAAGGGAATTTACCCCCATAACTCCTTTATGGCAAGGGTTCAAGACAGAAAAATGGTGTGTTGCTATTTTAGATAAAAAGCAATACAATCCTATTAATAATAATTATTCAGAAGCCTTATAAGGCGTACGTAATAATCACTTTCCATGACTAGAAATTATTTAAAGTAATATGCTTACTGATATATTGGCTTTCATCACGTATCTGCGTAAATACTCTTGACACGTACAACGGGCCTTAAACAATATACTCGTATTTTGTCACTTCATTATCTCCGTGAGTTTCACTCATAGTTAATAAATGTTTCTTACAAATGTATGTCTATATGAGGCTATAGTGGCTAGTGATGAAGAACTTGAATATATCTGACTATACAATTATGTGCTAAATTCCATGTTGGTAATGTTATAATAATATATATATATAATAAGCTTTACACAATTTTATTAACCAAAAAGGTCTAAACAAGCTATTTTAAGAAAGCGAAGCCTATCTTTAGTGGGTTGTATTGAAGTTTGGGAATCGGGTCGCATTAATCTTCACTTAAGTGAACTCGTTGTTTGTCCTATAATATCCGCCCCGAGGGGAAATCAGCCGCGTTATGCTCTCGTGCTTATCAAAGATGACACGGTTTTTATTATACTCTTTAAAGTTGTTATATTGTATCTACAAAATTATTTACTGTTACAACAAATACATTCCTTAGTATATTATATTATTGATATATTACTTAAAAATTAAGTTTATTTATAAATGTCCACTACTTTTCTCATATAAATTCCATGTATAGACAGAGACCTATTAGTTATATTTTTATTAGAAGTATAGACAGATATAATAATGAAACGGAGAAGCGCGAGAAACCCTCGCCCACTGAGGGTTCAGTGCAAACTTAGAGGTCTCAAGCTTTTTAAAAAAATTAAAGCATAGCTTAAACCAGAGCCCTTTAATCTGATACCTAATTTAAAGCAGTGGCTTTAATATCAAATTTTTTCCCCTGTTAAAGCTATTATTTTTTAAGATCTTACCACAAACATATAATTTATAGATTTTTTCCTGAACTAACACTACCTGGTGATCCTAGCATTTATAATTTTATACTTCTAGGTCAACCCAAAGTACCATGATAATTTTGATTCTTTTTATAACGTCCAAATATGTTTTTTCCAATATAAGTAAGTGGAGAAATACGAATTTATGATCAGAAAATCAAGGGTCCCTAGATCTGAGTATATGGCTTGCATTTCAGCTCGGTACCTAGAAGCTTCGAGAGAGAAAAAAGGCTCTTGAAAGACAAACAGACGGACGGATATTGGACAAAAATGTTTCCTTTTTTAAAAGGTACGGAACCCTAAAAATAATGTTTATCTCGCACAGCATATTTTTAATAAAAAAAAAACAAACATTTTTACATTCTAAACGTGGTCTTAAGCATTTCATCCTGTAGATTTAATAAAAATCTTAAATTCCTCACAGTAGAAATATCTTGAAAATTTTCTCTCTTTTAAATTTGTATAAATGTAAATTTTAGTAAAAATAACTTTCAGTAATTAGAGCAAGCCATTTTATTCTATGACTTAAGCGTTTAATTAAGCGCCATCCACTCATAAGTCACTTTTTAAATTAAGGCTGGGCATTACTTAGAATATTATATGCATTTTGTTTCATTTATGGCGTTTTTTTGAGTTCAGTTATGGCGTAGGCGCACAATAGTGCTACTGTAAACTTGACAGGTTTTGGTTTCGATTCTCAGTCAATGAAATGAAATATTTAATATTTTCGTTTCAAGCCGTGGCATTGAGATCTGACATTCAACGAGCAATAACTTAAAAATTCGGCGGAATCTGTGGAACGCAAGTGTCTTCATGGGAACAGAGTGTCTCAAAAGTAGATTCCCAGGATAACTCTACATAAAACCAAGGCTACGAAGAAAAATTAAAACAGATACATTCCTTGAAGCTCCAACACTAAACAAATAATATATTCCAAGCGTCTTAATTCATTTTTTTAAGTTCAATGTTGAAATGAAATGCAAGGCAGAAAGAATATTCTTTAAGAATGTAGCAGACCGGAAAGATAATGGATGTGGGAAGGTTCGCAGTTGCATTGTGGTGCGGAGCACAAATTTTTTCTCATTTTAACTAGAAAAACTCTTGAAAAACTTCCCCGAGGACTGTTCGTGGAACAAGTTTCACAGCTCGAGGACATGGTTCCAGTCTAGAGTAAAAGCAAAGGCACTTTTATTAGTCTCGCGATTATTTACATTGTCGTATATTAAAACATTATAAGCATCCACTTCAATTCCGTACTTCAAAATTTTAAGTAAATGAGTGTTGAAATAAACTATTGTCATGTAGGCACGAGGGTTTAGCTTTGCAAATGTGCGGAATCTTTTAGGTTCCACACATTTGCGCCGCCGGAGCACTTAGGCCTCATATCTGTATTGTGTTAGCAAAAGCGTTAGTACTGAAAGGGGAGAATGGAAGATTTTGAAGTACAAGTGTATAAAAATGAGTGACATTCTTTTGTGTAATATTGAAAAAAGTAAAAAATAATTTAAGTTGACCGGATTAAAAAAGCCTAATACTAACAAAATTTTCGCTGTAGTAAATTAAACACCTGCGCTAATAAATGCGAATTTTCAATGAATAACCTTTATCAGACTAGCATATTTCTTTCAGTGTAGTTTAGGGTTCGATTTCCACTCGAGGAAGTGAAATATCTACTTATGATTATATTACGCGGCATTGAGTTCTGCCATTCAACACACAGAATTCGGCAGAAAGTGGGGAGTGTCTTAAAACCGAGGTTCTCTTTGTCTACCCTGCTGTGTGCGGGATACAGCATGAAACCTAAAAAAAATCTGTCTTAGCTAAGGGTTTGTTTGTTAAGCTATAATTACATAAATATTTTTTTATTTATTATGTTTTACGTCTATCTACACTTCAATTTTATAAAGCTGAAGGGTTTGTTTGATTAAATGCACTTATCTTTGGAAGTTCTAGTTCATTTGAGTAAACGTTTCTGTAATGGACTATCCATTTCTCAAGGAAGGTTATATTAAGTCTTGGTAATCATTTTGCTGTAGCCGACTCTAGTCAAAGCTACCTCGGGCACTTAGAATGCCACAAGCCAAGGGAAAGTGGGGACGAAAGTGAGGGTAAAAGCTAGAGTGTTATAGAGAGAGATCATAAATAAATTGTATTTCTTCTCTTATAGTAAACATTATATTAAATATTATATTTACTTACAAGCAACGTGTATAAAAAATAACTATATTCATAAATGAGCATTTTAGTTAGTTCTAAAAACATTTTCGCTAACCGCAGTCTCATAATATGAGATTAATTTTGATAAAATTATACACAAGCTAATGGCCCATGAAAACTTTATTTTTCCACTTAGGAATAGTGACTTGGCGAATGTGTTGATGTAAAAAGACATTATAAGAAAATTTCTTAATAGTTCTTAAGTTTAATATATCAATCAGTAAGTTATGAAATATTTTCTTAGCTTTAAATATTATGTTGTTAATTATAGATTCATAAAGGAAATATATTAAGTGATCTGGCCACGAACTGGTGTAACACCAGAGGAGCTACAGGTGCGTTGCCGGTCTTTAAGATGGAGACAGACAACCTATTTGAAGGTACCCAAAGTCGTATCGACGCAACGATAACACCTACTTATTTATAAATTTTACCAATGTATTAATAAACTAATATAGAGAAAATCATATAATATTCCTTTATTATTTAATTGTGACACCGCATTGCATGCTTTACTCGACACCTTTATTAAAAGTTCCTCATTGAAATTATAAATAAACAGTGTGTGTATTAAGCTAAACATAATTATCGTTACCGATTTGAAATATAATATCAATTTAGAGGTATATTTTGTGAATATTGCTATAAATTTTTACTTTTAGGAATTATCCCGCTCGGTGAAATTGATACATCCACGTGATTTTGAGACAAATGCTCTTGAGTTACAGACAGACTAGAAAGTGATCCAACAATTTTTCCATTATTTAATTTTGAAGCACGGAACCCTAAAAAAGTGCAAGTGGAGTTCTGCTACCCAACGAAATTCGGGCGGAAAGTGGGAAAGAGATACTAGTTTTCCTCTATCCTACCCTGGTACAGTAAGATAAAAAAATCATTTACAATATAGGACTGTAGTCATAATAAAGTTCATAAAAATTTATTGAAATATCATTCAAAGCCACATACATGAGTGCATTAGTTCTGGGAATCAATTCATCTTAACGGTTGGGGCAGAGCTATCTGTGGAGCATAAGTGAGAGCAAAAGTGTCTAGACATGGGAGAAGACCACTTCAGATGAAAGTTTATTCATTTCATGTATCTCTAAATTTATTCGTATTTAAATTGAATCTATTTAGTATGAGTCACTATTTAATTTTTTTTTTGTATTTACATGATATTTGCAAGATTATGGATTCACTAAGCTTTATTATTAATTTAACTAAAATTATGAGACCGTCGTGGCGCAGTGGAACAAATGTGTTTTTTTTATTGTGAATAGACAAAGATTTGTCCGTTATCTTGTGGTAAGTGACGACGCGGACGATTCACTCTTGCCATGAAAAGGGCCAAGTTATACTTGACAGGGGACAGTTCAGCAGGCAAGGAGTTCCACTCTTTCACTGTTCGCATTAAGAAAGTGAAGGCGAAGCTCTCCGTACGAGAAGGTTCCGGACAACGGATACTATCATGAATTGTGTATAGCAGGGAAGCCAGAGGGAACCTAGTGTTAGGACACGGGATATTGAGTGTTGAACTCAACACCACACTTTGTCACGTTATTAGAGCAGAGGAAATGAAAATATTTTATCACCAGAGAGTGAGAATCGAATCCAATACTTCTCGTTCACCGTAAGATGCTATGCTACTGTGCTACACTAATGTTAGTCATATATTTCTCCGCCATTATGGAACATAAGTATTTCATAATGGCGGAAAATATATGGAGGTTGGATGGATACTTCAACCCTAGTTAGATTTATTGAGTATTGAAATTTTACTGTTATATTTTTTATTGGTTACTAAAGTATAAGTGACCTTTTTTTTTTTGTAAATTAACATAACTCAACCATAACTTGACTGGACCGCATTCTACCCAAATACCATTTACTAAAGTAAGGTCAAGTTGAAGTGTACCGACATAAGTTTTGAACTATTGATGCTATCGAGACGTATTGAGGTATAATATTAGACTTGTGTGATGAAAGGATTATAAGGCTTGGAGGGAAATAAATAAATATATATAAATACAAGATATATATTGACCAACTCAGTAACTTACAGTGATTTATATTGCATATTCATTAATCATATATAATAAATGTATATTCCTTTTTCTTAAGCAAACATACTCTTAGCCCGCCGTGTGGTCCCGGCTTAGAATAGGATCACCCTGGTACTGTTGGTGTCGTAAGAGGCGACTAAAGTACGTGTAAACTAATGTTATTCAATTTAAATGATAGACTCTCAATTGCATTTATTAGAAGTATAAGCAAATGTAAAAACTTGTAGTTACAAAGTTAAGTAGTTATGTACTTATGTATAAAAATGTGTCTCAACCTTTAACACATAAGTTATAAAAATTATAATGATATTCTACATAAGTATTATGGTCTCAACTGTATATATATAAGAAGTAATTTAATGCAAATAATTATAATTCTAGTAGTGCACCCATCTGACCCAGGTTTTCCGCATCTTATAGCGAGGACTTCGGAAAGATGGGTGTATTGGAAAACAAGTCCTGGTCTTAAATATAATAAAGGAATAAAATAATTACAAATCTAGTAGTGCACTCATCCGACCCAGGTCGCCCGTATCCTATAGCGAGGACTTCGGAAAGATGAGTGTACGGTAAAGATTTTTGGTCTCAAAATAAAACACGTGTTATTAAATAATTAAAAGTCTAGCAGTGCTCTCGTCTGACCCAGGTCGCCCGTATCCATTAGCGAGGACTTCGGAAAGATGGGGGCATTAGCAATGTTAAACAAACGAACTGTGCGAATCAACCCACTAAAAAAAAAACATACTCTTAGATTAATTTTTTAAAAATTAACCTTAAGGACATAGATAGGACTAGGCGCTTTTTGAAGGTACCCATGTCGAATCGACCTGGAATCACTGATGCAGATAGGCCATGCCACAGTTGCGTGGCGCGTGATACATTATTTATGGCATACGTGTCATGCGCATGATATATGTAGATAGATGTGAAACAACAAAAAATTATATATTATAAACGACATTTTTTGCAAGCAAAATCAAATAAAGGTTAATTACGATTTATTGAGTGTTTAGATAACCATACTAAATTATTCAATCAATTTCTACTAAGTACACTTAATTGATATTAAATAAATATACCCATAGTTCTTACAAAGGATAATCTATAGAAAAAATATTTAAAATACCTAGAAAAAAATATGTATTAAGCTTTAAACACATATAAAAATATATAAATATCTTTTTAATCTTTATGTGAATACACAAGCGAAAATAGGAGGACCAATTGCAAACACTACTGGTCAGATTGCGAGGACAGATGGTTTCAGGGCAGTTCATAAATCGTGATACAAATAGCGAGGTGCCCACCTCCGAACACGCTTAATGGTCATTCAAATCGTAGTTCCTATAGAGCACAGAGATATAGTCGCGTTTCTAGTTTTTTTTTAATTCTATAGATAAATGTTTTGTTATACTTTTTATTTACCTAATTTCATTCAAAATTCTCTTGTACAAAAAATATCTGTTTAATTTTATTTTTTAAAATACAATGTTTTCTTATACTTTTATTAGTATAAATGCAAAACCTTAAATGCAGTTTCTTAGTATAAAGACCTGATGGTATAATGTTTAAATTCTTTATGCAAATAAAAAATATATATTTAAAAACAACTTATTTTTAAATATATTTTTTCCGCCTAAAAACCAATGTTAGAAATGTTTAAATCAAATTGTATTCGTTTAACAAAAACGCAATATCGCACGCAGGCTGTAACTCGTAATATACTGTATACATATATATATTGAATGATCGGATGAAATTTTCTCGCTTAGTGTGGTGCTCGTCCAAACGTGTCAGTTCGATTAGGATTCACATTGTATTCAAACCAATGTAAAAAGTATGGATTTGCATCAGAAAATATTATAGTACATATAAAGTATTTTTTCTATAGAAATGAATAAAAGAGTGAATCCTAACTTTTTTATGATAGCAGACAAATGTTTGCCAATCGACAATTAAAAAAAAATAAGTATATTATGGTTTGTAGCAAAAAAAAATGCCACTCAATAAGCGATGTTTTGAATTTGGGCCAAAAAAATTAAAATAAGTAAACTATAATAAAAAATATTTTATATTTTTATTTCCTGGCTATAATAATAAAGCAAAGCGCGGTCCTACATTCAACACGAAATACCTCAGGAACTCAGCTAATAATGTGAAAACTGTCTTAATACTAGCTTCCCAGATTCCCATAGAGAACCTGGCCTGCTAATTATAAAAAGCGAGAGCATAAAGCATGAAGGTTTTTTTATATGAATTAAAATGATGATGAGGAGAAATTTAGCATAAGATGGTGATAATTTCTCTTAAAATCTCTATATCTATCCCCTATCCCCTATCTATATCTCTCTATACCCAACAAATGTAAGTAGCGTAAAAATGAATAATTCGTACAAAACGAAACAACTTTTAATACTCAAGGTAATTTTAAGCAGTTAATGTGTTATTTTTTTACTATTATCAGCCTTTTGTAGTCCACTGCTGGACATAGGCCTCCCCTAATGC
>JBAIZZ010000312.1:0-70170 GCA_037355905.1 Heliconius aoede
GTTAATGTGTTAGCGTGGGTCAAATTTAACGACAGGCTTCAAGGAGATGAACACTTAAGTTTGACACTTAAAGTCTATTGACTTAGGCTGTACTGGTAATCTTGTAATAAAAAGGGGTTGTCTATTGTTCAATTCTCTGAATACGCATAAGTGCGATTGAATGTACAGCAATTTCGTTCATACTGGCTTACAGGAAAAGTACCTTTAACTCCTCGTGCGAAGTATGTTGTTACGAAAACTCTTGTGAAACGAACACTTTTGTAATTTTTTACTTTTATGTAATAGCATGAATTAACTTACTAAACTCAACAACTTCACATTTATATTTTTTTTATATAAAGAAAATGAAATTAAAAAAAATTGAAGCTGTGTTTATTATGATGCACAATGAGGGGTGTGACTGTAACGTGACGATTGTAGGTTCGATCCCCAATCAGGGAAATAAATTAGTGTTCATTAGAATTTTTATTTCATCCCTCTGACATCGAGACAATTGTGTTGACAAACGGAATACAACTCAAAAAAATGTACCCACATACTAGGAGGGTCTGGCTATCACTATAAAAAAAATCATCCATTTCTGTGTAGTAATTTTTGCGTGATTGAAGAACAAGCGAACAAATAGACAGACAAGAATATAATCGATTTTGTAACTACTGGAACTAATAGAATCTACTTTTCTATCGTTTTATTATATATAATTATATAGTTTTAAAGATTTGTTTGCATATACAAACAATACAATTACAATTAGGTAATTGAAGTACAAAATATTGGAAATTTGTATTATTAACAACAGTTGTTTTTCTTATAGTTTTTTTTTTGTATTATTTCTACACCAATTATACCTTGTAATTAAATAGAAAATACTAAAAAAAATCATTTGAATAACATCAGAATGAATGGAACTTTTCCCAGACATTTTCAACGAAGTCATTATGGCAAAGAAGGAAAAGGCAAGCTACACAAGGTAATTAGTGATACTGGCGTATATAAGCCGTGTCAGCTACTTTCATGACGAGGAGCTCTAGCATCTTTGAGGTGCGTCATGTCTACTGTAGAAAATTTACGAGAATAAATTTAGCAGCAGAATATTAAAATACCTATTTTGTGATAATATTTATATATAAATAGGGGTAGTCACGGTACAGGGGTACAAGGTACGATTGTAAGCGCGATTATTTTGGGTCCCTCAACACACGAGAATTCGGTGGAAAATGGGGAATGAAAGAAATGGGAAGGAAATGTAAAAAAAATATTATGTTAAAATTATTTGGAATTTCTAATTCTAAATTTTATATGGAATTTGGAAAAATATAAATAAGACATTCTTATGTCTATATTTCCTTATTCCTTAATACTATAACGTAACTAAAATATTGAAAATTATCGTAAATTCCCATAATAAGATAGGAAATTAGGATAGGATAGGAAATTCCTCCCAAATTGCTGTTCTCAGACACGCTCGGAAGCCGGACAAAGATGCAATGGAGCACAACGACTTTAAAAACATCCCCACAAATACCTCCTGTATGCGGGTCGAAGAAAATGTCTGTCGATATATTTTTATGGCAAAGTACCCTCAAACTGTCCAATTTAAGGATGCTTTACACAGTTTTATTCCAAAAAAATTTTTATTTGTGGACTTGTATGTGTGACGGTCTACTTTGTGTTAGTTTTACTTTACAAAGGATTATAAAAAGACCAAAACATGCTTTTTCTCAGTAATGTCAATATTCATGTACAATTATTAATTATTCATTTACTTATGATTATTTTGATTCTAATTTACTCTCGGGAAATATTTGAAATAATAAGCAGGACTGCTGACAAATACCAATTTATGAATATAAAAAAATGAAAATATAATTTTAATTATATTTCATATTCCTACAAGAAAAAAATAATTAATAAGTATTATAATAGTATTAATTAGTAATTTAAGTGCGAGTTTTAGGTCAACGAAAAGTATTATAAAAATATTATAAAAATTGACAATATTAAGTTTGCACACGCGAGGCAAACGAGCTTTCGGGTCCTCCGATGGTAACGTCGATGAACGTGTTTTCCTTTATATGCATTGTAAGTTCTCACTTTGTGCCAAATTCCATATCTATAAGTCCACAGGAAGTATCTTATGAAGCTTAATTTTTTTATGTTTTTATGGGGCTTCTTAATATTGCTTTCTTTTAAAAGATCTAGTTAATATGAAAATGTATAAAAAATATTTGCTAATAGTTTTAAAACAGTAAAAGGATTTTTTTTTTATTAAATATCTATAAGTACCACGTAGAACTCGCAAGTGTAAGCTGGATACTTGTATTTCCATGAACAAATACTCGGGCGCTATGGACCAAGCGTGTAGAAAGTGTTGAAATGAACTAACTTTGTTCTAGGAAGAGGAGCAAAGTAATTAATTACAGAATATGTATGCAGATCTTTGTTGGTGGAAATGTAAACCTATGTTATTTAAAAGGAGTCCGTTCTGCCTAAACGTACATGCCTGTTACTCTATCGTGGAAACTGAGCTTTAGTCTTAATCGGAAAACGAGCAGCTAGGGTACCTACCTAGTATCTTTGCTACTCTCTGAAAGAAGACAGATTCACTGGTAACTTGATTTTTTTTTAGGGTTTCTGTTCGTATGTCACACGTAAAAATAAGTTTGATAGACGGAAAAGTCGTCTGTCAAGACTGATTTGTTTTTTAATGAAATTTGAAATTAATATCAAGTCCGCATCTAGATTTTCTTGAATTATGGAAAAAATATAAAAGATACAGATGTTTATATATATTTTTACTGCATGTAGTATGAAATTCGCCGCGTCATGAAAACTTATAATTTACTTCCAGTTTAGCTACAATGATAAAATCAATACAAATCCAACTCGCACTTGACCGGTTTTATTATTACAAGACATAAACAATAAGGCTATCTATCATTAAGATCGAGAGTAACTACCCTTTTTTAATATCCCAGGTATTGTGTACCCTCCCAAGTTATTTCAACACGCTTCCAGTTGGCTGAAAGCCACTCGCTTTGTTCGTGAGAAGAAAATACTTAAAGCGATCCTGTGGGAATTTTTATAAAATTAATTTATTTGACAAATCACCTCCCAGTAACACTTTTTTAAAACTTATCGCTCACTCAAACATATTATTTGATAATTTACTTTTTTATTCGATTTTAAAAATTGAATTCAAATTCGAATAAAAAGGATGTCATAATATAATATAAGCACACTATTACTTCACTAGAAGCAACGACAATCACCAGGTGCCGGGCAACTCTAAACAGCACGACGATGACCTCATGACCAAAATTATAAATCCTCTTTTAACTTTTTCGTTATTTCCGAGAAGCGCTGTTGGTTTTAATTAGACTTTCTACTGTTTTACAAATTATGTTTCAGATAAAACTAAAATATATTAAAGCTTTGGAAGTTCAGAATTTCAGGACAGAATTAATCTTGGTGTTTTTTTATCATTCTTAGGTTTGTTTTAGAATTAGATTTTATTTTCATTAGAATAGAATATTTAAGTATCCGTCTGTCTAAACAAATAGTTAATTTTATAAGCATATGAATAAATAAAAGTTGAACTAATGTGTCACAGAATAAATTCAAACTTTTGTTAAATAACCCTAGCAATATACAGTATTTCTGAATCATTGGTTTATACCTGCCATAGCAGGGTTGGCGATAGAACCAAGTGTTAAGTCACACCGTTACCCCCTCCCCACCCACTCTGAAGGCATTAGGTATTGAGTGAAGTGAGAATTCGACGTTGCGCTTTACTTTGTTACTCTGTCTTTACAGTTCCATTTTCATTTCCTCGAGTGATTATCGACCCCACAATCTGTCTCTGTGTGTGTTGAATTATTCTTGCAATAATTATATTGCTATGATTCATTAGTTTTTTAATTAGCCTATTGTTAAAACATTTCTAATTCCCAATTTCCGAAGAAATCTAGAGGCAGTTCGTTTTGATTGGTGGAACTCAACGCTGCGCTTTGCGTTCGTTACTAGAATGAAAATATGTAATATTTAATTTCCTCGAATGCGTATCGAACAGCGTTGCCAGATGTCCCAATTTTGGTATGACATCCTGCCCGATGTTTATTTAGCCCAAAAATTTAATTTCTCGATCGGCACAGGCTTAGTCACGTTTTTCACGGATTATCCCACGCATTGTGCGGAATTATTTTATTACTTGAAGGTTTTAATCAACTACTAATAATTTCATAGAAATTCAAATAAGTATATTCATAAGTTACGTATTTATTCTAAAAACTTAACTGCCCTACTTTTCTTTTATGATAAGCCAAAACAATATCGTATACATATATGTATACTGGCATTTTTCCATCAAAAAACATTTGTATTGACATCTATTCTCATTGAAAACTTTATTTAAAACTTAAAATAAACTTGCGATTATCATCTCAAGGTGAGGACTTGGGCCTCTTAAGTTCTTGATGTATGTTATACAATTACAACTTTCTTAGAAAATTTTCTGACTTTATTTCCTATCTTCAAAATGAATTCTAATAAATATTACATTCCCGCGAGTGGGATTGAGTCCACAACCAGTCGCGTTTCACACTTTCTGTCTATGCGCCACGACTAACCGTAGATAATGTTATAAGGTTCCATAAAAATGTCATAGTTGTTCTATTGAAAATTTATTACAAACATATTTACTATTGTAAATATCTGTTTATGAAAGTGTCTTTGCTTTTACTCTAGACTCGAACCATGTCCTCGAGCTGTGAAACTTATTCCATGAACAGTCCTCGGGGAAGTTTTTCAAGAGTTTTTCTAGTTAAAATGAGAAAAAATTTGTGCTCCGCACCACAATGCAACTGCGAACCTTCCCACATCCATTATCTTTCCGGTCTGTTACATTCTTAAAGAATATTCTTTCTGCCTTGCATTTCATTTCAACATTGAACTTAAAAAAAATATTTAAGACGCTTGGAATATATTATGAGCATTTATATTATTTATGTTAGAGTTTGAAGAAATGTTTCTAATTCCAGTTTTAACTTCACGATGTTTCATACATAGCAGTAGGCAGAGTGATCCTGGGAACTCAATTTTAAGGCACTCCCTTCCCATTAAGAAACACCGAGCTCTCCCTCTACATAAATAATAAATGGAAATATAAACGAAAATAAGTATTTCACTACCTCGAGCGGGGATCAAATCCACAACCGTCTCGGTACAGTCACATCCTTTTGCGGCTGATTTTCCCTCGGGCGGTTATTATAGGATATACAACGAGTTCACTTTAGTGAAGATTAATGTGATCCAATTTTCGAACTTCAACACAACTCAGGTTAGGTTTCTTACAATAGCTTCCTTTTGTTAGTAAAATTAAGTTTACCCAATAAGCTTTGGCTTATTATTTTATACATATTATGATAGCAATTATGATTGATGATTATAGTAATTACAAGAAAGAAGAAGATCCAAGTCAATCTCATCTTTACAGAGTATAAAACAAAGTCGCTTTCCGCTGTCAGGCCCTATATATTAGCTTAGATCTTTAAAACTACACAACGAATTTTAATGTGTTTTTTTTTTGGTAGATAGAGTAAGATACGAGGAAGGTTTATATATAACATCCGTTATGTAGTAAAGAAATATTATTATTTTGATATTACTAATGCGATATCGTAAATAATTACATTCTGTCCATTTACAAAAACTAAATAATTGTAACTGTAATTTATTTAAATAATATACTAAATATTGTACACCTTGAAAACGTCTACAGAATGTTTCAAGTTGGGATATGGCTATCTTTTATGGTCAATTTTGTCATATGTAATTTTTGCGCAACTACGCGCGGCGGACACACTGAATCTCTCAAGCTCTCTAGTTCTGCATTTTTTATCGTTTCTCCACTACAATTTCTTATCTCATGATTTAATATATCTTGTTTCTAAGCATTTCTAGATAGATGGAAAGGAATATCTAACACAAAACTAATTATTCAACTTCCAGCTCTGGAGTGGAGGTTCAGAGCTGAGATAAGTGCTCAGTTCGGAATGCTTATTAGAGATGGCGATAGGAGAAGCCCACAGGGGTCAACGGTGGCGTCTTCCAGGAAGATTACGACATTGATGTCATATGGGAACCGATTGTAAAATGAATGCCAATATAAGTCTTATCATGAAAGCACATTAAAAAATGAGGGTCACATAAATAAGGAAAGCCGGCCCCGTATATCAGTATAAGGCGAGGGCGAAGAAGAAAGAAAAACTAATTATGCAACTCCTCAATACTTTCTGAGATATTTAGCTATATAATAAATAATACATAGAAGTTGTAAAAAAAAAATTCAAATAATAATTATGTTAATAAAAAAACGTGAACAGTATTTGTATTAAGTGATCCAGAAGTGTTTTTTTAGTTTATATTCAATGTATAGACTTACCTCCTTTACAGTTTTATTATATAAAATAGACATAGATGAGATTAATTAATAATTAAGTAGAGAATGATCATTGAATAACAAAATACAGTAATAATAGTAAAAAATACAAATTTCTACAAATAAATACACTTAATTCATTATTATATAAATACATGTGTAGTTCAAGCGGGCGAAGCCGCACAAGACCTGCTAGTTTACTTTGAAATATTCTTAACATATTAGCATTGAAAATGTAGAATAATTTAATCGAAATAACATTCATATTTGATATATCACCTTACAGTTTGACGTTTAATTATAACTATGTGCTAAATTCGTAACAATTTCAACAACAAGTTCAATATATTGGAAATTCAACTTAATTACACAATACAAGACCTTTGGGGACAAAGCTCACTTTGTGTTCAGAAATATTTGTTCTACGAGTAAGTAGTATAATATTGTATTGAAACTAAATTAACGAAGTGATTTGCCTAATAAATTTTCATAGTTACCTACCGATTAACGTTTTCCATATTCACATATTGTTGTAAGCAATCATACATGGAATAGAATTAATTTGTTTTTAACGTATAATAATAAATTTTCTTTGCTTTCTTGAAAGAGGAAATGAACTATGTATAACCCAATACATGATGTTTTTACCACAAAATATACTATATTGCAGTATAAATAGGAAACTAATAAGGAGTATCAAAGTAATGAGAATATAAACTAACTAAATATAAGTTAAACTGTAAGTTAGAACTTACAAGTTCACTTTAGTATAAAGTATTCCAATACAAGGGAGCTGATTTATCTTAGTGTTAGTAAGAACACATTGTTATACAACAACTGCTATTCCTATACGGTAAGTTCCCAGAAGTTTCTTACGATTATAGGAAATAACTCTATTTTCTCAACGGCGCACAGTGTTACACGATCTTTAGATGTTTTCTATCATCATAGATTGTGTCTATTTTATAATATAAGTTAACTAAAATGTTATTTCTGTTTTATGTATAATGGTGGAGTGGGACATCGTTTGAACCGATGGTTATATGTTCGATTCCAATTCGAGAAAGCCAAATAAATAATTATTTTTCCACGCTGATGGATCACTCTACGAGGGATCCATTCTTACTTCATAATTATTGGTCGACGTGTAGAATAATTCATAAAATATGATTGTTTTTCTTACAATTAGTGCATACATCTGTATGAATGTACAACTAATTATAAATATAAATTATTTATATTATATCTGTTTTCGACGGTGATCCAATAAGCAAATTACTAGAGCGAAGGAATTAAAATATTAAAAATTTTATTTTCTCGAGTGGAAATTTCTAATGGCTTCCTTTTATTATTATTGGTTAAAATATTATTATTTGTTTAATAATTTTATATTGGTAAATAATAAGATGATATGAAGTTAAAAAATAATAATTTAGCTCGACGGTAGTGCGTTCGATCTCCACTCGGGGAATTTAAATATTTATTTTCGTTTATAATTCTATTTCTTCGCTCTGGTGACGTGGCAAAGCGCGGCGTTGACTTCTGCAACTTAACACGCACTTAATTCCGCAGAAAGTGGGGTACGGAGTGTCTTAACACTAGGTTCCCTCTACCTACCCTGCAGTGTGCGGAATACAGCGTTGCGGGATAAGTTGATGTAATTTAAATAAACATTTACATACTACTATACATATGTAAATACAAGATTATTTTAAACTATTCTAAGACGTACCACGTGTGGCGTACTAAGTGTAGCCACAACCTCATTCGTAGCTAAGTGGCTCGCCGCAGATGTTCAGAAACGAGTTACGACGGCAGCTATGTGAAGTTGAGCGCATCTTTTAACTCAAAACTTCACCCAACCGGCTCGCCCTGGTTTCACAGCCGGCTACCTTACCCATATCTTCCAATTCCTTGTTTTGTGCTTGTACACCCCTTTGTGATAAACGCTTTTCATCTTTCATATTGAATAATATTGAATTGTATGGTTGGATTGTAATAATCGACGCTACTATGTATTAGAGATTTTGTAATGAATTCGATCATGTTCATCTTGACACATTCGTTACTTTCTATGTGAAAGTATATCAGATATTTGTAAAATAATAAACTTAGTTTATTTATATATTTTTGGAATTCTAAATGTAATAATGTTTGACAATTACCATATATATCACTTGGAGGTTGTAGTTAGGAGGGTAGCGCAAAATATGTATAGGTTCAAAAATGAATTGAGGGTAAAATGTAAATATATTCGATAATTGGGTATTTATTATTAATATCTTCATTATGTATATTACCTCTTATTATATAACTGCTTATTTAATATCATAGTTAAAACAGTATCCAATTATATTAAGAAATTTCAAAGGTATCAGGTGCTTTAATTCACGTATCTTAATTTGAACATTAAATTTAATATGTTATGTTCTTTGTGACAAAACCGAATACTCCAAAATGAAGGGATCCGAAGCCACAAACTAGTTAAACTTCCTAATGAAACTTTGAAATGAGATTTTAGTGAAATTTAATATGTAACAAGAATGCCGCTCAAATAGCCTTGGTTCAATGTTTCAAAATAATTATTATAAATTAAGAGCATGTGTAAGAAAACAAACATTTTTATACGTATCAAAGTTTTAATAATAATTGACAATTATATTTACGTCACAGCATCGAAGAAATGTCTTCTGATTGTGCGTCATTGCGTTCTTTTGGAATGAGATGTCACTCATTCTCCCAACAATCTATCGTTTTATATAATTTGAAAAACTTTAACTATAACACAGTATACGGTGTTAAATAGTTTTTTTTTTTCATATTTTGAATTTTACAAAACCTAAATGTCAATATATTCCGTTTCCATTTTCAGTCATCAGTTTCAGAGCGGGAAAATAAGCAAATAATATAACCATCGCGTATGAAGTCACACACTGTCACAATATTTATTATTTGAGTACAAAATTTTAAGTAAATGACACTCATTTACACACATAAACTATTGTCATGTGCTGTAAGGCTGAAAGGTACCACACATTTGCGACGCCGAAGCACTTAGGCCTTATATCTGTATTGTGTAAGCAAAAGCGTTAGTACTGAAAGCGGAGAATGGACGATATTGAAGTACAAGAATATAAGAATGAGTGATATCCTTTTTTGTAATTTATAAAAGAATAAAAAAAGAAATTTTTAGTGGACAATCCCATATATATCTGCAACTTAATATTTTTCAGTTTACGTCATTATGATAATAATCATATTTTTATATACCTACCTAACTATTTATATATTCAAAAAGAAAAACAAAAAGATACACCATACACTAAATTTTTATACGCATTTGCAACACAGCTACAGTTATTTTGCTGCAATATATGTGTTTCTGTAGAAACAGAAAAAAATAAAAAAATAAACTTCATACAAAATGAGTGTAATCGCCCGCTAACTTAAATTATTCCTTTTCGGTAATCAATATTATTTGTCACGAAATTAAAGCTTATAGAGCTTATATATTATATAGAGGGTAAACTTCGTTTATTCCTGCACTTATGAAATTCAAATTTGAAATAATAAAAGGAATAAATATGAAAAATTAAAATTTACACTTATATTACAGATAAAAAAATATTTCTGAACTATAATTATATTTTATTTCATACGAAATTATTGCATACGGGCGCATGCATAATTATGTTCTCATTGACCTACAATTCTAAAATTGATACGGAACCCTATATGGGCGAATATGACTTGGTATTGATTTTTTTTTTCTCTTTTCTTAAATAACATTTATTTCATCCAAAATAAATAAAAATAATTATTACTTGATTAACTAATATTACAGCCACTGACTGGCCTGAGGAAAGTAAGAAACGGAAGTACTTTAATGGAAAGCAAGTGACTGTGTGATATAGCGTGAACGCACAAAAATATGTAAAATTTACAACTTCACTTAAAATTTATGTACCTATATAAAATTCTATATCATCGTATCAATTTCGAATGATTAGCCTCAGGCTATCTGCGATAATAAGATTTTTCTCTTTGGATATAAAGATTTGTGTATTATTTGTGAACATAATATCATTTAATTATATAAATATAATCTTTATTTCACGTTTTATAAGACGTAGAGATTTCTTTTTGTTTTCTATAATATTTATTATAAAAGCAAAATTTACTTTATGCCATAAAAAATATCTATTGATATTTTTTCGTAATATAATAATATAAATATTCGTATGATTCAAGCGGGCGTAGCCGCCTGAATCTGCTAGTATACAATCTTAATATTCTCGAAATTGGTTACGAAATCTTGTCAATGCTTAGATTAATGAGTTTATTAGATTCACACCATTTGATAGTAATTTGCGAATATCAACTAGAACTCCATCATAGGTAGTGTAAGACGTTTTACACTCGTATCTTAACGGGCGTAAATAATAAGATGATAAATACCTACATATATATTTTAAGGTTGTCGTGGAACAGTGGTGCAAAGTGTGACTATAAATGCTACTGGTGGTTCGATCCCCACTCGAGGAAATGACACATTTATTTAAATTGATATTTTAATTGCTTCGCTCTGGCGTCCAGGCAAAGCGCAGCGTTGAGTTACGCTATTCAACAAACATTACCTCCAGAATTCGGCGGAAAGTGGGGAATTATGTATGGAAAATGAAGATTTAGAAAGCAAAATGGCAAATATTATTGGATTAAGAAAGTCTACGAAAGCTGTAGTATCTACTAAAAAATAAAATCAAAAAGCTAGCATCTGCTGATGAGCCAACTGCCAAAGTAGACTTATTAGAAGAAAACCATTCATCAAGATTATCTTCAAAGTCTTGACGATTAAGAAGAACTTATGTCTCTACTGACTTATGTACTATCGCGATCTTATAGGCTCTGATTGATAATAACATAACGAAATACGAGGTGTGTTTTTTGTTTCTATTATTGATATATAAACGAATCCCATTACAGATGACATACCTATATATAAAAATTTAAGAGAATAAATATGGAAAAAAATATTATTCTTCAGAGCAAAATTTAATTGAGTTCTATTTTATATTTATAAAGCGATTTAAAAATGTTGGTCTATAGAAAATTGCCTCACAAAATGTTATTTAAAGTGAAAATTTTTACAATAAATCATTGTGCATCTGCAAGGAAATATATCCGCGAGCATCAAACTTTATGTCTGGAGAATGTCTAACTTATGTCGTCAATCATCTATATACATATTAATATAATTGAAGTGTCATTCTGTGATTTTAAATTAACTGTGTTTTTTCTAGTGTATATAGTTATTTACTCGATATAATAGAAAAACAAACTATTTTTAAATTTTTGTTTAGTCTCTGGAACAATTGAATCAATTATTATTCTTATTAGATTGGCCAGTGATAGTCCGATAAAGGAGATGATGATGAAGCAATATTAACATACTTAGTTAATATCATATAAATATTCATATAGCTCAAGCGACAGCTAATATATTATATACCAATATATATTTATATTACAATTTATCATAAATTACTAATATATTAATAATCAAAATTTTAAGCTTTTTACTAAATACAATCTACAGAACAATATTTAAATACTTAGAAAACAAATGCAAGCTTTAAATGAAAATTATATATATATAGCTTTTTAAACTTTCTGTCAATACAACAAATAAAAATAGGAACACCAATCGGACACTATTGGTCAGCTTGCGAGGACAGATGGTTTCAGGGCAGTTCATAAATCGTGATACAAATAGTGGGGTCACCCCCGGGCACGCTTAATGGTCTGTCAGATCGTAGTTCCTATTGAGCACAGAGATATAGTCGCCGCACGTCTTTTTGAAATTTGATAGATAAAAGATTTTCCTAAGCGATTTATATTACTTATTATAATATATATCTAGTTCTGTTTAAACTTCTTTTGTATAAATATTTTTTTAGGAGATTTTCTTCAAATAACTCAATGTGTTCTATTATACGTTTCTTAGTATAAATACCAAAAAGTTCTGTCATTTAAGACTTGATATTTTGAAATTTAATTTGCTTACGATAATTTTATAAAATGATAAAATACTATAGAGACGCATGTATTATTCTTAGAACTTGTTGTACTTCCTCGGCCTGCTAAAAATCAATGTTAAAAAACTAAACTTATAATATACTGTATATATTGCATGATCGGATGAAACTGTCTCGCTATGTGTGGTTCTCATTTGTTAGCTCAGCCAAATGTGTCAGTTCGCCATTAGGGTTCGCATTGTATTCAAACAAACGCATCGCTATTGTCTACTAAGTATGGATCAGATCATTCAGCTGGTGATTCAGCATTACAAAATTGTACATACTCATACATATCAAGTTACAGTTTTGACTAGAAATGTTTATTTATTAATACTAAATTTGACACAGTCTGTTAGCTTAGGCTGTACTGTAATTTTGTAAATTTCATAATGAAGACTGAAGACTATTGTAGAAGCGGATCTATCACTAACCACGTTCAAGTTAGCCTTAAATTAGAAAAACTGTTTAAACCACAGATTAAAAAGCTTTAAAAGTTAAGGAAGGACTATTAATTGAATCAAAAGTGAATTCTCTACGTTAATCGGAATCATCACAATGGACTTGAAAACGCATATAAGCGTTTGATGCACTTCTGCCGGTATCATCCATTATAGTTATGTCAAATCTAGCGACGATTACAGCAGACGTCTATTATCAGAAATTGCAAACCATGATGGAAAAGCTAACTGCTGCACAACCGAGGCTGGTCAACTGCAATACACCACTTTCTGCTTCACGGCAACTCTACATCACAGATATTGACTTGAAATTCATACCATATATTCAGATCTACGGTCCCTTGATTTACTAATTATTACAATAAAAAAGATATGGTAGCTTACATCGTAAAAAACGGGTATTTCAACACTACAAAAAGACTCAAAACTAATAGTGTACTTCCGGTTTACCTAGCATTATGATATTTGGTATGAAAGCGACTAGTTAAAGTGAGGTATCAAATAAAATAATCAATAGTTAAAGTGAGGTATCAAATGAAATAAAATCTAATCTAATGTATATTAACATAAAAGCTATAATTAGTATAGAAATAATTCGTTAGAAAATACTAAAAAAAATCATTTGAATAACATCAGAATGAATGGAACTTTTCTCAGACATTTTCAACGAAGTCATTATGGCAAAGTAGGAAAAGGCAAGCTACACAAGGTAATTAGTGATACTGGCGTATATAAGCCGTGTCAGCTACTTTCATGACGAGGAGCTCTAGCATCTTTGAGGTGCGTCATGTCTACTGTAGAAAATTTACGAGAATATATTTAGTGGCAGAATACGATATTAAAATGCAATATTACCTATATATAAATAGAGGCCGTCATTCAAAATAATTTGGAAATTCTGTTAAATATATATATGAGGTTATTTTTGTGTCGCGTGAAAAAAAAATTAATTCAAAGATATTTTAATTATTATATATCTAAAATATTAAAAACGTGAGAAAAGAAAATTAACCAATATCAAGACCCTCAAGTATTAATTAAATATTAAATTTTATCACAATCAGATCAGTGGTTTTGAAGAAAAATAGAATTATTTTAGTATTTATAATATATATAATATAATTTCATTTGTACTAAAGTGGTTTTTTTTAATTAATACAGCGTTTGATGAACACGTTCGTATTATCAAGTTGCACAATAATCGGATTATAATTTCGTGTGTCTAAAGCAACTGCTTCCCGATGAGTGGCATTTGAGCTTAATAGGAAATTATATTGGTGTTATGATTATTCATGATGATATAACCTTGATGATAGATATCTATACTAATATTATAAAGCTAAATATTTATTTACGTTTATATTTCCATTTCTTCGCGCTGGTTTCGATGCAAAGTGCGGCGTTGAGTTCTGCCATTCAACGCGCAATACCTCCAGAATAGCGCAGAAAACGGGAAACGGAGTGTCTCAACACTAGGATCATTCTGAGTACAATACTATGTGCGGGATACAGCGTGAAGCTGATTTTTTTTTGGTATAAAGATAGAGAATTTGTCTAATCTAATGCATTATCTCGAAAACTATATGTTCAAATTGAATAAATAATACTTGTACTGTCGTATTGAATATTTTCAAATTCAATTTTCAAATAATTTTTTTTTTATATAGAGTAAGAGCGTGTAGAATGGCGGGACACAATACTGCGCATTGCTTCGACCCCAGAGCGAAGAAATGAAAATAATAAATATTTTATTTCCTCGAGTACGTATCGAATCCACAATCTGTCTCGTTTACAGTCACTTTGTGCTCACGCGCCAGCGAGAGTGTGGGGAGGCGCGTCTCAAGATGTAAATTTCTTGTAATAATTACAATATTTCCTCGATATTACTTAGATACTCTATAATCTGTGTGCACATGTTCAGGAAAATATAATTGTATTACAATAATTTGCATAATATAACAACACTGAAGCATTAATTGGAAATTCAAACAAACGAGCTTAATATCGAATTGTTAAAGCTCAATAAGCTTCCGTACGCGGCAGCTGCTTTGAATAGAGATAGTGAACGAGATAGCACATTATCACCAGTCGAAATCTCACTGCAGCGCCACTTATTGCACCTGATGTATTGATCTGCTGTATTGCAATTTCAATATGGTATTCTTTAAGATATTCTGAAAATAACAATTAAAAGATATTTATATTTACCTATTTAATATCTACAGTAATAAAATAAAGCGGAAGAGCTTATTTGTTTGTTTGTTTAAAAATCAATTTATCACTTTCATAAGACTATGTATGATGAATATGTATCGCAGGATATTTTTTTTTAAAATAACACTGTATAGAATAATTCTTTTTTTAATTACATAGCAGGGCAGGAAGAGGGAACTTAGTGTTGAGAACTATCCTCCTTTTCTTCCTTATTTTCCACCAAATTCTAAAAGCGTTGAATGTTGTACGGCGGAACTCTACGCCGCACTTTGCGTCGTTACCATAACGCAAATCAAAGTATTAAATATTTCATTTTCTTGAGTGGGTATCGATCGCACGTCCTGTCACGCTTATAGACACACGCTCGTGTCCCTGCGGTGCGACTGGCCTCGTTGCTAGAATAATTCTTTTTCCAATTAGGTACATTATACGTGGCGCTGCTCCTTTTATTATTATATTCAAACCACTTCTCGAACATTTTATTAACAAAAATTTGTTACTTAATAAAAAAGAGAATCTTATTATTGTTTTTTTTTTACTTTCCCTTGCATCCCACAAATAGGGTAGGCAGAGGAAACCAAGAGTTAAGGTACTTCAATATATTAAATATTACATTTCCTCGGGTAGATATCGAACCTGTAGGCTTACAATGCTTACGCCACGACGTATTATCGATAAATACCATAAGTGAAAATAAAAGCTCTAGTAAAATCTGCAATAACGATAATATATGACCATAGTTTAACTTTTTATATTTTTTTCTTACATATCACATGAAAATTATATAAAACTAGCGACCAGCTCGCAGCTTCGCCCGCTTAAGCTTATGAATTATTTGTTTAATAAGAGCACGGAATTACGTTCCTATTTTAATAAATAATATATGCTTGCAGCGCACTTAAGATTTCTGAAGTGAAAATTATTATTCAATTCAATCAAAGCAACCAAAAATCTAATCTATTGTCTTTATATTTTAGTATAGATATCGATGCATCTTCCCCCAAATACTTTTTTCACACTAAGGGTTACATTATCGCATTTTTATTAGGGATTCCTATATTTTTTTATGTAATATAGCCTATATAGCTCAGTGGAGATGCAGCTTTCTAATGGTAAAATATTTTTTGAAATCAATACCAATAAAAGTAAAAAATACAAATCTTTCCTCGTTATAATATAGATAACATAATAAGAAACATAATATAATTATTATTTCAATAATAAGATTCAGTATGCATAATTTTCTAAGTGTTCCAATTTATTTTAGTTCCAAGAAAATATTCAAATTGCTCCCAGCACCAGCAGCCGTATCTGAAACGAGATACATTACAGTTTGATAGTTAGTATCTATAGTAACAAATCAGATCAATCTTAGGAACAATAAATTACAATGTTGAGTAAACGGGGTCAACGAGCTTTGGCGTAGACCCAATATCTTGACATATTGTTCGTATATGAACGCACCTCATAATGTAATAAGGCCAGATCATAGTTTTTTTTTATTTTGATGCTATATTTTGTTTTCCTCACGAATTTTTTCCTAAAATAATAGCATAATATGCATAATCGGCCAAAAAGTAAAACTTAATTTATTTTTCGATTTTTCGAATATTAATAATGCTACTTACAATTAATTTTGAAATTATAAAATGAAAAAACACATTGGTTGTTTTTGGGACACCGCCAACTTGTTTCGAACAAGCCTTTCCAATCGTAATTTTCAATTTATCTTCGATATCTGAACTTCATTCAACTGTGAAATAGGTTTTAAATAACTTAAACTTTGTCTTTGAAGTTATTCCGACACATTTGCCGATTTCTATGGTTGATTACAAACGGAAAAATACTATTTACATTATATAACCTATATTTTCTATTTAGTTAAGAACTGCAAAATTGAAAGCATTTTATAAATAAATATAAGTATTTTTTATTAATTTTTAATTTCCTTTACTTACATACCTTACAAAAAACAAAACAAAAAAATTACAGACAAATTGTATTTTTCTTATATAACTGTTCCACTTTAACTTTGTTCATCTCCAAAACATCTGTTATATTCACAAAAATATATTCGATACTGAATATAATGGCTGCTGCATTTTAAATACTTGTTTTCTGCTGCTATTAAGAGAAAAAGAATCGATATAAGTGCGCGTCTGTGTAATACGTTGACACCGTAACACAGTTCTTGATGAAAAGACTTGTCCTTTGAAAAAAGTCAAAGTCTGTAATTGTCAGAAACCTTCAGACACATTCAGCTTGTTAATTACCTGTGCAAATGTCAGTTCGTACTTACCATAAATATATTTATAATCTGTTTCACCTACTATTAAATGATAAAAATAAAAATCAAAATTAAATCAGCTTCACGCTGTATCCCGTACACAGCAGGGCGACACCTAGAGTTAAGACACTCCGTTCCCTACTTACAAATACACTTAAATTATTGTTGATCTATACAAAAATATATTATACTTTAGTAAAAGAAGTTTTTTGGTTAAACTCGTATTGAAAAAAAATCGTGCCGAGGACTTTCCTCGTCTATATCTTGTTGACACTGTCACTTAATAAAAATTACGTTTAAAATAAATAATTTACATTTATATTACAAGCATAAATTATCAAAATAATTAATTTTCTTTTATATTATATATCATGCAAACAATTAATTTTGAACTGTGTTCACTTTTTATCAAGATTAAGACGCTAGCAGTAAATTAACAACGAAAACGCTGCTTTGTCACTTTCGTAGGCACCGCTCTTTAAAAGCGCATTGTGACAATAATTGGACTCTTAAAGTAGAATAATTTTAAAGAATCATTATTTATGGGTAAATTGTTCTTTCTTAAAAAACTGTTCTAAGTTATTTCGTCGTATACTATTGGCCGATTTACACCACCAATTTACTCAAATAAACTTAAATATATGGCATTCACGAAGTCTCGATATAAGAATAATATAAATGTCAATATACCTTAACAAATATGTAGACGTTCACTCATCGTAAATTATACTATAGCATTTCCTTATTTCATATTTGAAATGCTTTAAAAATAACATATTATTATTATTTTATCTTTTGTTAAACTTAACTAAAAAAACCCATAAAATTCATTGTTGTGATTTAAATGTCTGAAATTGCACCTCTCATGATACTGCTGCAAGTTTCTTGCAACCACTTGACCTCGTGCCAAAAATGCCAACCAAACAACTACTCGTACTCTTAAAAATCTTCGCTTTGTCTCTCTGGATTCAACAGATGAGCGTTATTCTCAAATGATGATGAGGGTAAATAACATTTGCTGCATGCACTCTTTTCAAGACTACAAGTGTTTTATCTTGCTCCACACAGTAGTTACACAATTCCGCCCAATACCCGAGACATAGCGTATCGAGTTGTCGCGATAATAAGTCAATACTATAAAATACTTTGTACAATTATCTTTATTTTTAATAATTTTTTTATGGAATTTATGGGATAAAAGAAAAGGCAAACGAGCGTTCAGGTCACCTGATGCAACACCAGAGGAGCTATAGATGCATTGCCGGCCTTTAACTATATATTTTTTAATAAAAATAGTTTGTTATTAAAAAATAGTAAAAATATTATAGTATTTTTAATAACAATATGTTGTCTTCGTTTGTAAACTGATAACGACTTTTAAGTTGTACAATAAAATCCAACGCCACGCTTAATCTTATCCAGGCCAGTACTAATATCTGTACTTAATCAAGTTTTATGTAATAGCTCAAGCGATAAAATCATACGCTCTCTTTTAAAATGTTTCAGTACTGCCACTGCTTATCTAAACGACCTCTGTCTGTTAAAAGCCACCCCTTACTTAGTACGTAATATTATGAAGCTGTATTCGGAATGGACAACTCACTCGAGAATATTCTATACGAATACTAAATAGTAGTTTTTTTTTAAATTACTTCTAGAAAAAAAATCACCAGTATTTTTTTTTCGCTGCAGCCTTAAAAGTTTTTGAAAAAAATTGCTTTATTAAAAATGGTTATTATTTTTTATTATGGTATTTATATAAGATAAACATTTAAGAAAACTAGCCAATAAATCAAAAACTTCCAGTAACTTTCATGAAAGGATGCTGTCTGCGGCCAGATAATTTACAGAGCAGTTTTTGCTAATAGAGAATTAACGGTGGCGCCTTCTGTTGCCAAACTAGATTCTTTAATAGCGATTTTTTTCTCATTTATTTCAGTACTAACAACTTAAACAGTCAATGATTTGAAAAATTTTAAACCTAAAGAGATAAAATAGGGGTTGAACTTTTATATGGAAAAATCTGAAAATCACCACAATTTTTTTTATAACACCGACTTTATAAAATTTTAAATTTAGACTCTTAAATATATTTCATTGAACACGTGTTTCATCTCTCATTCATATCTCTGGCGAGGTAAAAAAATTGTTATTAATTATTAAAAAAGGGCAATATTACTTACTTACCCTCTCAAAAGAAACGGTTAACTAAAATCTGGAAAATATTTTCTCCTTTGTATGAACGGACTTTATTAGAAGACATTAATCCGTTGGGTTGGGTCAAGTGTAAATTGGTGAATTTAACAAGGGTCGCTTTAATTATCGACGGAATTAATCATCCATCAGTGACCTAAATTGAATATAAAATTCTGAACGATTAAATATGTTTTGTCGTTTTATATTTCTTAAAGATGATCTTTTTATTATGAGTTAATGAGAAATATTGTATTTGACACAAACGTAACAACGGTATAGATAACTAACTAATTGAACTGAAATAACCAACTATTCTTTCCTAAATACATTTAAATATTAAATAAAAAGTAGAAAGAAAGTAGAAGAAGCAGGCGAAGTTGCGCAGGGCCAATACTTACTGAAATCAAAAATAAGCATGGTAGGCAGTTCGAACCTAGTGTTATGACACTCTGTTTCCCACTTTCTACTGAATTTTGAAGGCATTACGTGCTGAGTGGAGAAACTACACACCGCTCTTAGCCTCAACACCAGAAATATAAAAGTACATGTTAAATATTATAATAGTTGATCAATTTTATAGACATATTTATTATTAACGATAGGAAGCTAATAGTAGACATATTTTTATGTAAATTAATTACTGTTGCCGTTTGTAGCTCTATCCATTATCAGTACCACGTTGTTAGCAGCACATTAAATGAATAAACATCTCGACGTACAAACCACTGATAGTAAACCATTTGCCGATGCGATTGCACGTTGATAATGTATGTAGTTGATGATGCCTGGTTTTTCAGTTCGTATATTACTGAAATTTCGAATGAGAATTCGGTATTTGTATGAAAATATAATTGTTAAATGTATGTTATTATTTTTATTTTAAGGAACTGTTGCGTAATTTGCAAGAAAGATCTAAGAATACAAAGAAAATAAACCATTTTAGAATTGTAAGAATATATACAATTACTATGAGTTCGTTCTATATCTACTTCTACTAAGAGTTCGTGCTATATGTCGTAAACTAGCAATCCTTCCGAAAAAAATTAAAAACTATCATTCGTAGCTAATTAAAAAAGATATGAATCACAAATGACTGAAAAATTTTTGAACAAATTATCTTTTGGATTTTATAACATTTTTTCTTGTAATTTTAGAAAAAAAAGAAATCAGAGCAATGTTATAGAGAGTTTTTAAATAAGTAATTTTCACTACAAATCTGTTTAACTTTATTAATTTAACTTGGTTTTACGTGTCGGAGCTAAATGAATTTATTTGACTCATACGATAAAAATAAACCGAATCCAACTCAGTTGTATAATTGTATATTTGTTTCCAAAGAGGAGGGATTAAATACTCTGTAAGTTGTTAACTTTTCTGGTCAACCATGCAGTAGCTGCACAAAAGCCTAAAAATTTTACATTTCAATAAATAATAATGAGTAATAAAATAAAAAAAATGTAGTTGATCTTAGATTAAAAAAGGACGATACTCTAACGCGTTGTCGTTGTCAACATATTTATTATAACATTTACTTATTTATTTATCACCTCACGGTACGCGAAGTATCTAACAGTAGTGTTATAGCTAGTCGTTTATTAAAATACGTAGATTCAATATATGGTAGCAACATGAACGAACAAGTTGTTGTGAAAAGTGCCTAATCTGTAGAGCTTGGGGGCTCAGTAAACCATATGGCTTTATTCCCACAAGCTCCGACTAAAAAGGAAACGTACGAAATGCAAATAAATAGAAACCCGTAATGGACTATTCAATATTATTGTTTAGATTGTGTAGTTAGGAATGTGCATACATGTGGTCGAAATTTTTATACAAAGCTTAAGATAAGTATCAAATAAAATTCTACCTCATAGCACATAATAAAATAGATGTATTAGTTAATCTTGGATTTTTATTTATTTCTCAAATAAAAAAAAAATATTTTTTTTTAAATTGGCAAACAGACAAGCCGTTTTATTGAAGTTTTACGAAATTCAAACCTTTGTAGGATATAAAGGATGTCTTTGCAGTGGCTAAGCGCAAAAATTCAACTGCACTGGTCTACTATTTTGAGCTGAACTTTTTTAGTAGTTTGTTTTCTATGTTTTATTATTACCATTTAGATAGGCGTACTAAAAATATATATTTAATAATAAAAGTAAAAAGTTGAAAATGGTGATTAAGTAAGAATTAATTAATAAAACATGTTGGGCTATAAACATATAATGAAATTTTACAATTTTTATTTAAAGGTTTAAATAAACAGACCAAAAAGATAAGATAAAATACAAAATACACTAAAGGAATTGTAAATCTGTCCAACGTTATTGAATATTCTCTACAGTAGGATAACAAATATCCGCCACAGTATTAACGTTTGCCAGTTATTTTTTATGTGTGTTTTATTATTTCATTTTTAGAATCTAAGAAGATTTGGTTTGATAAAAATGTATGGATATAGTAGGCTTAAATTATTTTTAGTCTATAAACGTTGAGAGCTTGGTGTTGAAGTAGCAATTAGAAATTGACAGTTTTTCCCTTGAGAATCTGTGAGTTAGATTCTCTCGGGAACTTTAGTGTCCCTGGCATGACTAATTAAAGTTAATTTAAGTTACTTCACCAATTAATTGAGTTACTTCACCAATTTTTTTTCAGATTTACCTTGTAAGTAAGGGTAGACGAGAATACGAACTTGAGACATTGCGTGTTAGGATCGTATTTATAAATCGCTGTACACTCTGAAATCACTTTCAAGGTCGATCTCAGAATTGAGTGATACATAATCTTAACAAAGTGTGATGATGAGTTCCACGACACGACCACGCAAACGAAATTGCGGGCAGTCCCTCGTTTTATTAAGGAAAAACCAAAGCAGGGAATTTACAATAATTCATTTCTCAAGTGGAAATTTGACTTTTACACTTGAGCAATGAATTTTTTTTAAGGGATTTTAGCTTTTGCTATGCTACTTCCATATATCACCCATTGGAGTGTTTGTGATTAACTTATTATCGCCACTAAAAGTCGAGTCATTATGTGTTGTAGGTAAATGAAAATAAAAAAAAGATTATTTGCTTGACTTGTTTGCAAATAATCTTTTTTTTATTTTGATCATATACATCAATATGATTTTCATGTCAATTAAAATAAGTCGTCATAACATGCACTGTAAATACAAGTATTGCTAAAGCCGCATTTTATTTTTGCTTATAACTTAGCTGGGTTCGCATATTTTTTTTGTCACAGAACCATTAGTTTAAAAGTTTTGTGTGTACAAACAGACGAACAGGTAGACAACATTTTTTTGGCTGTTTTATTAAACATATCTTTGGCTGTTTTATTAAGTACAGTAATTGTAACTGCGTTTAAAGTTGATTTATTCAGTTCTACGTTTACCCCTATCATGCTGTCTAATACAAATTCTTGTACTGCGCTCTATATTGCTAAATTTATTTACGGTTAACATTTTTGTACGTAAATGAAACATAGCTTTTGCATTGCATCTTAACACAACACTTGTTAAATTGAATTTTTATTTGACACTAAAGTAACCTGAAAGTTGTAAGTTACAAAAAATTCTAACATTTTCCATTCGGAATCATAAAAGCTACATGTCACATCGCTCAATTATCAATATTTATTGCATAGCTTTACTTATTTGAATATAAATGATGGGCTTCCGGCCTTGACCATTATTTTACATAATAAGTCATGTCCGACGAGAGCAAAGGTTGACAAATTGGTTTTCATCCGGCGGATTAGCGAATATTCCGCGATATTGTTCGGCCATCTCTGAGGGCGCTTTGTGAAGCTTCACTACGGTCAGTGTGGTTACACAGATAATAAATCAAACTAGACCAAAATATTTTTAATTTTACTTTGTCATTTAATGACGTATTAAAAAGTCTGTAGTTAAAATTTAAATCAGCTTCACGCTGTATCCTGCACACAGCAGGGAAGGCAAAAGACAATTCTGGGGGCTTGCGTGTTACGTGGAACTCAATACCGCGCTTGATATAATGATTATGTAAACTAATATACAGATCGTAATAATACAATTACAATAATAATACCAAGTCATAATATAATAATACAATTACTTTGATAACATAACGTACTCGTAAATGCATAGAACGCGTATGCAACATAATAAAAGTTGGCTAAAATTTAACGACACTCACTGCGCGAGCAATCTTTTGATGTTTTGTGAGTCAAAATTCCTACTTTTTCTTATATTCTTATATATATATATATATATTATAAATATTTATAAATGTAAGTTTTCTCAGCTTGCTTACACGTACTGTAGGTACGTACAGTTGGTTATTATCGAATCATCCGTTGTATTTAAACCAGTGCACGTCCACCCTCTAAGTAGGTCGAGGCGCATTATCTCACTGTGAGCTAAGTTGATTTTGAAAACCTGACTTATTTTTACTTATTCTGTGTGTTCCTCTCGTGTAATTATCAAAAAATAAAAAGGTTAAAAAAATGTGGTAAATGAAGATCAAAACTGGCTTAAAAATAATATCAGTCTTATGTTTATGTTATGTATAATATATGTGTGTTAAGACTATATTATCCTTTCTTGTTGTCCATTACTATTTATAGTAGTTGTAAATTCTCAATACATTTTCTTAAAATATATTTGGCACGCTGCTTTTATTGTTCCATCTTTTTTTTTCAGTTATCTGCATCTTGAGGAACTTGGTAAGTTGTCTTTGTTATTTTCATGTGAGGAAAATACATTATAATTTAACAACGTGCCATATATAAGAGCTATAACTAAGCATTTGACCAACACTCTTAACTCGTCCTTTATTGGGCCAGTCTCCCGAGTACTCTTTATTACCTTTGACAATAACTAAGGCATAGAATCTCCTAGCGTTGAGAACTCCATAAAATATTTTCATCATCCCAATAGTTTTCTCACATTTGCACATGTAATTTTATTTTCTATCTTAAAAATAGAGAGGAATGTTTCGAATATTATTGGAACCGCGCCCTGCTTTACTAAGCAAAGGCTTGGATGTATCAACCTTCAAGCAATCGTGTGGTCGTTTGCAGCGGTAGCGGTCAAAGCATAGCCTGTGAGACGGTTCGAATAATTTCGGGATTTAAAATACTAAATAATGAAACAATCGCACGTGTTTAGGGTTCCGTACACCAAGAGGAAAAAAAGAATCCTTAATTTAATGTCTTCTTGTCCTTCGAACAAAACTATTTATCTCAGGATCGCGTAGGAGTGTCTTCGGACCATTGAAGCACAGAAAAAATCTAATTTCTAGGGCAACGCAATCAATTTTTTTAGATTTTTGATTTAATTAAACAAAAAGGCCAGTCGTGGTAAGGGGGCACAGAGTTTGACGGTTAAACCGACTAGTTGTAGGTTCGATTCCCACTCGAGGAGATGAAATATTTATTGAAATGTATATTCCCATTTCCTCACTCTGTCGAGGCAAAGTGCGGCGTTGAGTTCTCCCACTCAACACGCAATCCTACCAGAACTCGTCAGAAAGTGGGGAACGGAGTGTCTTACCACTAGGTTCCCGCTACCTACGCTGCTATGTGCAGGATACAGCGTATATAATGGGTGTCCTAAGTAATAGTTAAATCTTAATAATTAAGTGACATATTGAAAAGTGTACATAAAGCCCGTAATGGGCAGAATAATTTGCAATGTTTACTACTTTTATTTATTTATTTAGAATACAATTTATACTGGTAAACTATCTCTTAGACTTAATATTTAGATTACACACCATTTCGGGCTCAGTAAGATAAAGTGCGCCACTCAAGACGCGATATGTTTAATGGACTTAAAGGAGACGACAAAGCTTAGATGCTTAGAGCATCTGTATATTTATTTATTGTACCATTTCTAGTACTTTAGAACTTTTAATAAGTTAAACTCTTAAGTAATCATTTTATATACCTACTTTGTTATCTTTATAAAGTGATTTTGCCGCCTAGTAAGAAAATCTTCTTTCGAATTCGAGAATTTCGAGGAGTTGTTCCTTGGCTTTCCGGAATGAATATAGACTAGATAGATCCGGAATCCAGAAACAAATTTTCTTTTATTTAACGTTTTTGTACGACGGGACGTGTTTTTTCCCGCTAAGCCAACTGGTGACTGCATTAAACTTCGTGCGAGCAAAGCGAGCGGGCTCGGCTAGTATTTATAAATATACTCTAGTATTTATACTATATCACTTGCAATAATATCGTATTTAACAGAAAAATATTTAGTTATTATTAAATGTATAATAATTTGGTATCTAACTAGATAGGCGATAGGAACGCGTGTACGGTAAACACTATTAAAGCCGCGTAAGTTCCAATCCCGTGGGAACCTCGCGGTAAAAAGTAGCCTTAACCCCCCCCCCCCCCCTCCTCCTTCTTCAGCTGTTCCAGAGATTACCCGGGTAAATCGATAGATTAGTAGAAAAGAAAGGTTGTTTTTGTTTTAGTGTCGTATAAATAGCTTCATATATATGCTTAAGAAACACTTGATATCCCACATATAACATCGGGACACTTCATTTTTATTTAAATTTATTTTAAAAAATTGATATTATAATAACTTTCAATATAATGAGAATGATTAATGCCTCTCAAGAGAGATATGGTTGCCTCAAATAATTATTCGTAGAAATAGTACAAGCGGCTTATTTCTAATAACTGTACTATTCGCCTACAGAATTTGAAACTCAAATTTAAGCTTTTACAATCGCTTTTAAATTAAAATTTTGATGTCTTTACATTTTGAATAATATATCTAACTAGCGACCGCTTTTAATATTTGGTATGCAAAATGTACACAAAAATTGTAGCCTACGTGTTATCCCGACTCACATTTAACAAATAATTAGAATAGTAGAAATATTTTATATAAAAAGAGACTTGTTATTATTTTTCACAATATTACTATTAATTTTTTTCTTAATAATTACATTATAGACTCCACATAAACTCTCTGACTGAACGTACCGTAGTTAACACAATAGGCTATAGCGGACATGTCTGATAAGATTAACGAAATCTGTCACTTAGAATAATCGCTTGTAACACCTCCAAATACCTCAACCTGTTTGACTTAATCCCTATGGAAATTTGTTGTACAGTACTCGGTGGCAGAATGTGCCAAATCGTCAGAAAACATTTTACGGAGCGACACGTAATTAAAATGATATTAGAGTTTGAAATTGTTTTAATTTAATTTCATTAAATTGTCATCTACAATGAATGTGACAACATAGTATTAAATTTTTTTTCATTCTTAATAGAAATGTAGCCGTGGACTTCTAATTTTAATGAAGTTTGTACCGTAATAATTAATATTGGCATAAAAATCTATAAAAATCCAATAATTTGTTTTCTTTATATACTGTTTTTTGCATCATGATAGTACTAACTTATTTATATAGAAAAAAATAAAGTAAATCATGAAGAATAAAGATATCTACTTTCAGTTGCTTGTTCACTGGATTCGCTTCCAACGTTTTACTTTTATATCTCCTTGGTTGACTGTATCTCATGAAATACTCATATTTATTATGTCACTCCTGAAATATTAACGTAACATTACAATGTTTACGGTCTATTCAAAAATAAATGTTATTTGAACGCCTACTTTTTATTTTATTCTTTTGTTGAACGTAAGAGACGTATATATAATATACGTAAAACAGAGAGAATCTAGGGGCCCAGTCTTAAGACACTCCGTTCTCATGAAGACGAATCGATCATCGACGAGTCGATGAAAACGAATTTCTGTACGATTTTCTGAAGGCATTACGTGTTGATCGGCGAAATTCAATGCCGCCTTGTTAGCAGGGCGAAGAAATGAATTAATTAAATATCTTATTTCCTTGAATGGAAATTAAACAAACAACCCGTAGAAACGGTTGCGTGCATGCGAACTATGTTGAGTCCTTTACTACGGTTTTTTTTCATCACACTGAGATATCCTTAAACACAAACGTATAAAGTCGATTAATCGATAAAAAAGTCTATAAAGATAAAGAGTCGTAGCGCAGCGGTAAAGGGTGTGACTGTAACGCGAAAATTGGGACTTCGATCTCCACTCCAGGAAGTGAAATAGTTATTTACGTTTATATTTCCATTTCTTCGCTATGGTGTAAAGCGAGGCGTTGAGTTCTGCCACTCAACACGCAATGTCTCCAGAATTCGCGAGAAAGTGGGGAACGGAGTGTCTTATCACTAGGTTCCCTCTGCCTACCCTGCTATGTGCGGGATACAACGTACAGCTGACTTTTATATAACTTGTGGTAGATACGTTAGTATATTAGTACATGAAGGTAATAATTGTTTCAATTTTGATTAAAATAAGTAAAAATATTATTTGTGAGATTAATAATGTAATAGAACAAAAAATATTTCTAATATGTTTGTCTGTGCGTTTATTAACACTAGTCTCAGAATCGACTTAGCTAATTTAGTTACAAACTCACAAATTCAAGTTTTGAATTTATAACTAAATTGGTACAAATATCTTCGTAGAGAATCAATTTTTAAGTAACTGGCCTCATTATTTTAGGCGATCGCTATCTGTGCCAGTAAGTGCCCGAGTACTTAGCGTTGCCAACGGCAGACCAGTATAATACTAATCTACCACAGATAATCCTGAAAACGTCCTTTGTAAGCTGGGAGAATAGCCTTTATATATATATATATATAAATGATTTTTTTCATATAATAATTTCTGTAGCTTAGTTTATATTAAAAAATAGTTTTCTTTTATTCCGAAAAATAAAGCGAAGCTTAAGCAAAGATATACCGAAAAGTTCATAGAAAATTTATTTTTATATTGGTCCGACTGATCTCCTGTTATTTATTATTATAGATGGCACAGACCTATAAGAGTTAAGACACGCCACTCTCACTAATCACTCTATTTTCGACACATTGCGTATAGAGTGGCGGTACTCAACACCGGTATATATCTTTTCAAAACGAAAAATAAAATAACTAATTCACTATCTTAAACTTGTTGTACTATATGTTATTTCTATACAGAATGGCTCATTTTGAACTTATTCAAAAATAGACGGCCGACCACAGCTAAAACTGAAGCAAATTATAAGATTAAGGAGGTAGGTTCTTTATGGCGTTCTGAAATCGTGACGACCCAACTTCGCCTTATTGAATTACTCATAAGCGGAAGACTGTAAATGGAAGGTTTACCAGCAAAAAAGTTTTCTCCAATTTAATTTTTTTATCATTCGAAAAAAAAAACAACTTGCTAAATGTTAAATATAAAATTTTGAATATGCTTCAACAAAACATAATTAATATTTATTTTCATTATTTATCTAGGAAGGTATTAACGATTTTTCTATATTTATTTCTAGATTTATTATATTTCGTTTCCTTGTCGCCTAATATATTTCCGTCCTATACTGCCCGCTTGCAGCTACGCCTGCTTGAACTATCTGATAATTTATTTGTTATAATTATAATATATTCAGGAAAAACTTTCCATATATACCAAATAAATTATAATTTAAACCTTTTTTGAGATTTTATTTGTCGTTGTTAACTAAAACTGTTGTATATTACACAATTTTGTATATGAAATACATATCTATCGAGGTAGCACATACTCGGGCTTTTTTTCCCGTTTAAAACAGCAATCTCAAGATATATTTAAAACTAAGAGCATCTGTCTGTCTGTCTCTCTATGGTTATACGGGCTAATCTCCGAAAATCCTCAATTATTTTTTACGTGATTTTCACTGGAAGATAGAAAATGCTTTTATCCGTAGCGTAGGTTTCGAGGGAATTTTCGGAGATCAGCTCGTTTAATTGTTTAATTGGCTAAAAAACATGTAAGATATTTTGTGTAGATAATTTAATTTCCTAAAAAAATAATAAATATGGGTGTTTATTCCGATACTATTAGTTTAATTGAAATAAATTTTTAAAATTGAAAATACAAAATCCTTGTTATTTTATATATGGAAAATCGAAAATCGCGATGAGACACCCCTTAATATAAAAGTTAAGAGCTGTAATTTTAACAATATTTTCACTATATTAAACAAATAATTACATACTCATAAACAAATACTATTACTTCGTAGTGACGAATTTCGTATTAGCTATACGAGAATATCTTGAAATGAAATAAATTTACATAAATTATCTGTGAAAACATGGCCAAAATATTTTACTATTTTACAGAAATTTATTAGAAAATTTATTCAGCTCGATAACGAATAATCCCCTGACTATATAGTGTGACATGTTTACCCATCTCCATTAACTACGACTACATATCACCGGAATAGTGCAACTGACTGAACAACAATGTGAATGCATAAATACACTGATTCAAAATAGGCTCACATAAATGTAGTTTTTCATTCTTATTAGTGATTTGTACAAAATAATAATAATGATAAGTATTTTAAATAACCTAAACAAATGTATTTTTATATAACGTGTTTTTGTCTGAAAATTACAGAATTTTGTTATTTTCAGACAAGAACACGTTGAGGTTGTCGTGGCGCAGTGGCACAAGGGTGCTGCCCGCAAACGCGACGGTTGTGGGTTCGATGCTCACTCGAGAAAGTGAAATATTTCTTTACGTTTATATTTCCATTTTTCTTCGCTCTGGTGTCGAGGCAAAGTGCGTCGTTGAGTTCTGCCATTCAACACGCAATGCCTCCAGAATTCGGCAGAAAATGTGGAACGGAGTGTCTTAACACCGAGGTTTCCTCTGCCTACACTGCTGTGTGCGGGATATAATAATACATTTAAATAAATGTTTCACTTCCTCGGCTGGTGATCGAACCCACAACTAGTCGTTTTGTGGCACTGAGGCACCACGACTGCTTTGCTTACTTAAAATTGTGCAATGTCAGTTTTATAGAGATGCTTATTATCATCGGTAGCAAGCTAACAATAGTGAACGAATCCACACTTTTTATGCAAGACCATTACAGATACCGTTTGTTTGAACTCTATCCTTTCAGTGCCGCATTGCCAGCAACACATTAAATGAATAAACATCTCGACGTACAAACCACTGATACCAAGCCATTTGCTGAACGTCCAAAATGTATGTAGTTGTTGATGATTGTTCATATATTGACATGATTTCGAATTTGAATTTGGTATTTATATCAAAATAGAATTATCCTAAAATTATTAAATGTAACATATTGTTTATATTTTAAGGAAAATAAAAATCTAATCAGCAGCATGAGTATGACGTAACAAGCGTATAAAAAGAAACGTATAATCGACGTAGCTCGAACAATGAGAACGTAGAACGTAAATCCTGCTACGTTCTAATTTTTAAACGTTTTCTTAATAAGTATTTTTTTTTCCTAAGTATGTAATAATACTTTTAAAATATTTTTAAAATAGTATTCTTCTCTTTTGTTAAAAGATAATTCTAATTATCTTTGGGTAGCGGAAATTTGAAATAATCTCCCTACAGAGATGCTAACAATGTAAATAAGTTGTAATAAGAACGTAGCTCGATGAGAACGTATGGCTTAGTTGATCAGAGCGGTGGGACGGTTTCCCATGAGACGCGGGTTCAAATACCGCTACGTTTCGTACCGTACCGTTACGTTTTTATACGTTTTCTTAATAAGTATTTTTATAATTTGTTTTAGTGTATGTTCGTATACAATTAAGATATGTTTAATTATTGAATATGTTATTTTAAATATCTCTAATATTATATTAACAAGTTACAAGTTGTAAAATGTCATCTTAGAAGCGTCGACGCGTAACTTACGTAACATACTTTCATAGTATAATGTAAACGCAAAGGATGACTAAAAGACTAAGAAACTTTCAAGAATCACGTTTCTTTTACGATTTGTCTAAGCCGCCTCGTGCAGCTTCTACGCTTTGTGCTGTAAGTTTAAATTAAACCATAGTTTTATAATAGGATATTTACTCTACTCCGCTGCGTTTACTTCACTATGTTATTAAGATGGAAATTTAATAGCTTAACTATGAAAATTATAAATATTTTTTTAACAATTTTTTTAAACAACTCTGATTTTCTTACCTGTTTTGAAGTAAAGTTATCTACAAATATCCATACACCTATTTGTGTCGAAAGGTTTTATACATAATCTTTTAATCTCTAACAAAACTCGTGATTCAATACATTATATAATGGCGTTCAATATTCATCAATATTCATTGGCCAACCTAAATATCAATTTCAGAGGATCGGATTTTCATATTTAATTCATAATTCAGTCACGAAATCGTCCTTTTCAGACAAAGGTATATCACGTGGTAACAAAAATTTACATTTTTTAATATTTTTACTCAAATATCATAATTTCAATTAACTTTTGATTCTTTTCGTTCTTTTAAAGTATAAATATTGTGTTATAGAGGCCACGTTCACGCTTGTTAACTTGTTCCCCTTTACGCTACTGAGATTTAAGCCTACACTCATCATACATTAATCGATAGATGATATGGCTACAACTATGAAGACGACTTCATATTTTCAAATTTAAACCGGTCTTATTTATATGGATTTCATCGTGAATCAAATCTAATTACTAAATCTTAACTCATTTCTGTTGACCGATTGACAAGAAATTTAGTATATATATATATATATATATATATATATACGTTTAGTTCTGGTGACAATATAATAATTTATTATAGTCTATTCAAACCCATAATAGACGTTTCTACAAAATGGCTGATTTCACATTTTTTTCAAAATTGTTTTTTATTTACATTAGAATAAAAAATGTTTCAGCAAAAACTCGTCAAAATGTTTACATTATATACCTACATACTCAGACTTATATGCCTGTGCTGCTTATCTATCGTCCTAGTTTTTACGAGAAGAAAATTTCAGGCACTAAGCTATCCATCATAGTCCTGATAACATAAGCATTAAAATATCTTCGACGCCTTGAAAATGAATAATGAGTTTGATCAAAGATATATAGAATAAAAACTTCGTTTTCATTTTTTGTTCCTTCCAATATGAGCCGGGCGACAATTTGCCTGAAAATATATTAAGCCAAAAATATTGTACAAGAGCCAATAACTTAGACGGTGACTACATCTTTATAGGATATATATATTATATAATCGTAAAAAACCTATCTATTAATAAAGCCTAGACAAAATTTTATTTATCAAAATTTTGTTCATATCATCCTTGCTTAAGTAAAAATGTAACAATATATAGTTTACTATAGGTATCATTTCGACACTGTCGATCGTCCTATGGGTATAACAAATCTTGGAACATTGTTATATAGAATGCTACAAATTCAATAATATCTTCCCTCGAGTATCTCTCTTATATTCTATTGTTTGAAGTTGTTGTGGTGATTTATGTGTTATAATATTATACAAGTCAGGTCAGTCAAGTACAATATCAAAATAATATCACTTTAATAAATATTGTACCTTACGTATTATTCCATGATTAATACTGACATTAAAATCTATCAATAATCCACCGATTTCCACGTGACTTTGAGACATTGCATGTTAACGTGAAAATTTAATCTTACATATTTTATGTATTGTCATACGTTATGTATGTATGAGGCCTTCGTGGCGCAGTGGCACAAGGGTGCAGCCCGCAAACGTGACGGTTGTGGGTTCGATTCCCACTCGAGAAAGAGAATATATATTTACGTTTATATTTTCATTTTTCTTCGCTCTGGTGTCGAGGCAAAGCGCGGCGTTGAGTTCTGCCACTCAACACGCAATGAATCCAGAATTCGGCAGAAAGAGGGGAACGGAGTGTCTTAACACCGAGGCTCCCTCTGCCTACCCTGCTGTGTGCGGAATACAGCGTGAAGCTGAAAAAAATTTATGTATTACAATTTGATTTCTTTATATACTGTTTATTATATCACGACAGCTCAGACTTATCTCTATAGAAAATAATACAGAAATCTATTTTCAGTCGTTTGTTCACTAGACTCCCTTACAACGTTGTACTTTTATATCTCGTTTTTTGACTATCGCAAGAATATATAGACTACTATATTATATCTGAAATATTAACGAAACATTACAATGTTTACGGTCTATTCAAAAATAAGTGTTATTTGAACGCCTATTTTTATTTTTATTTTATTCTTTTGTTAAAAGTAAGAGATGTGGGAGTTGATGGATTAGCAGATTTACTTATACCTATACCTATTATATATTTAACAAAGTTAATTTTAATTACCTAAGTATTATTTATGGCTTCGGTTATCAAATCAACCAATCAAAACTAAAAATATTAATTCTTTTCTTCACTATTTTTCATCACATTTACCACCCATAGATCACTTCATACATTAGGTACAACTTATTAAATGTTTAAATTCAAAATAAAATATGTAAAAATTATATTTGTGACATTTAATGAGGTCATAGAATCAAAAAAAGATTCTAATTTCTTTGTCTGTTTGTCTGCGCAAATAAGGGGTTGAAAATTTGTATGAAAAATCTTTAAATTGCCACCGAATGTTTTTAAATTTGAAATGTAGACTTTTAAAAATATTTCATTAAACACGTGTTTCATAGTTTATTAGAATCACCCCTAAGAGTGCATATAAGCAGGCAAAGCTGCGCGTGTCCGCTAGTAACTTATAAAAATATGTCTACAGATGAACGCTTATTTAGATTAAAAGTTTAATTTTGCAGGTTTCTGCTTTTATAAATGAACATTATTTCAAATAAAAAAATAATTTGAATCATAAACATTATTTAGAATTTAATGAAACAAATATTTTCCTCAGCAAAGAATATTATTTGCTCAGTTTTAAATTAAAAGAAAAATTTATTTTAATTTAAATGGCAATAATTTAATAAAAATATAAAATAATTATACTTTTAAAAAATTATAAATATAAAATATCTTAATATAAAGTATACAAAAATGATATATTTAATATATTATCATGTATACTTTAATAGATGTGTGTACTACACATAAAAGGTTCAGCTTCGTAAAGGAATAAACATAAAACGACAAAGTATCTATTAGTCGAAAAACTGCTAATTAAATTAGTGTAGATACTCCGCACGAGGTTTATTAAGAAACGTCTTATTTCCCAGAGGGAGGAAAATGTACGTCAAAGTGACAAGAAACACGCTTAATTTGGACCTAATAAGTGTCTTCGTGCAGAACCGTACTCCTTGTCTTTTGCTGCTTAATTATTATTAGTACAGAGAAATATAATTTATTTTATAATTCTGTATAACTTTTTAAGTCGCTCTTGTAATTTATTTTTAAAATTTTTACATATAAAGTTAAGGCGTCTGTCAGTGATTTCGAAATAACCGTATTCCCAAAAGACACTGAAATAATATGACATAAATAATCTTCTCCTATTAATATTCGAGCAAGCGAAATTACAATTATTATCATGATCCAAAATATAATTTATATTACTGCCTCGAACAGCGGAAAAATGTTCACTAAAAGTATACCTACTACACCGCGTCCAAACTTTTGATGTACATTGCGTAGTTCGTTAGTAAAAAATTTTACAGTCAGTTCAGTATCATATAATTTCTACGTTAAAAAACTGGCAAGTGCGAGACGGACTTCTCCACCGAGGGTTTCGTACCAATTTCAAGATTAAAGCTCAACGGAAATATAAAAATTGATAAACTTAAAGCACCTTTATGTCTTTTTGTACAATTAAATTAGTGTACAATAATTACTTAATTTTACAATAATATAATCTATAATAATACTATAAATTGCCATTTTTCGGATATTTTCCTTAATTTGTAATAACCGCAATTTCGTACTTCTTGCCAAATTTTATGGGTTTCGATTTAGAGCGAATTTCTAACAAAATGTAGCAAAAATGATGCATAAATGCTAAATGCACGTCTTGACACAGGGATAGACATACAACAAAGTCATCCTATTAGGATTCCAGGGTTTTTCTTTTCAATCAATCAATTAGCTTCACGCTGTATCCCGCACACAGCAGGTTAGACAGAGGGAACCTAGTGTTAAGACACTTCGTTCCCCACTTTCTGCCGATTTCTGGAAGCATTGCGTGTTGAATGGCAGAACTAAACGCTGCCGTTTGCCTCGACACCAGAGCGAAAAATGGAAATATAAAGGTTTTTTCTTTTGAAGTACAGAACCCCAAAACTTAAAATATTTAAATACGTTTTCTAATAAAATTATTTACTCTTACAAGGTCAGTAAACATTTACCAATTAATAGAGAAATGTAAATTTATTTCAATGATTGCAAATACTTATGTATTTGAAAGGTCTCGAATGAGAGATACTCGTTGTTTTTATACTAATTTAAACTAAATGATCCGATGTTAAGGTACATTTAAAATTTTATGATGCTTGTTTTTCTGTTCGGTTATAATATTTTTTTCTGTAACATATTAGCATTTTTTTTTAATACAATAGCTGCGTTGCATAGTAATAATTATTATGATTATTAATCAAGAGTAACAAATGTAGTGATCTTCACAGAATAGAAATTCAGCTTTTTTCTAGTATTTACTGACTAGATCTCAACCTAATAGGTTCAAATCTAAACCTGATAGGCTTAGATTTATTCGATCTCGACAAGCATTCCCAGCTAAATTGGTCATTTTTGTAATATGATTTTTGAACAAAGAGCAGGCGGAGCAAAGATATAAAGAATATTGGTGGACTTTTTTTTATATGGATATGGATAGCTAATATCTCTCACAACAGTAAGAAACCCCCAAGCGCTCAAAATGCTAAGTTATACGCAAAACTATAATACTGCCAAAGTATAGAGCAGAACGAGAACCTTATGGGAATGCTCATCGCGTTCGACTGGCACTTGACCGCTTCGCAGTTTCATAACTCGAATAAATTCCGAGCAGAGCGCGTCGCGAGTACATTTATCTCGAAATTCGCAAACATACCGCGCGGAAATGAAATGTGCGCTTTAAAATGTGTTTAGAAAGAATACATTTTCTGCTTGCTGTGTATATCAAATTTCAGTAATATTAAAATTTACTGCTACGCCCAGATTTTTAGTATTTAACGGTAAATATAACGTGTTCTTCTTTAATAATTAATAAGTCCGCAAACATCGTGATATATTAGAAATACAATTATAATTATATAATATTTTAAATACAGAATATATTTAATATTTTATTTGTCATTTTTCTTTAGAAATAAATATTTCAACTTAAATACTGTGACTTGATTATTGAATAGGATTTATTTTATATTTTATTAAGAATGTATTATTTTGTCTCGTATTTTTTAAGTTTGGGAGAACACCCAAAGCTTCAGCTTCACACTGAATTCCGCAGGGTAGGCAGAGGGAACCTAGAGTTAAGGTTCCCTCTTCCCTACCATCCGCAAAATTTTCAACGCAATTAGTATTTTCAGTTCAAAGATTTTCTATCGAATCAAATGAACCCAAACTCGATGAGGCTGTGTCGTTTTATTACGTAATTCCTATGGCTACCTTACCCTGCTCCATCATCAGATCAACTGTATGTCATTATACTATAACATTGTCGTCCAATTTATACGTGCATGCAAAATTTCATCTCAATCGAGAAGTGGATCAAATTTAACTTGCTAGATTTGATTACAGACAGACAACGGGACTGGTGAAAGAAAATAAAAGCTTGTAAAAACCGAAATGTCAGTCAATTTACTAAAACAGTTATTTTACATCAATTTCTATATTAATTTTACTTTTTAAATTACTAAGCGAATGAAATAAAATAAACACTTCATATTCCGCAATCGTGAAATCCGCATTTAATTCGGTTTAGCCGTTTCTGAGATTAGAGTGCGATTATTCACAGATAAACAGATAACAACAATAAAAACATTGTTTTGGGTTCTATTACATTCTCAAATGCTCCCCATTTTTATATACATTTTTTCTCATAATAAGAGAATCTTAATTGATCGATCGATAGATGACAGTTACTTTTTTATTATAAGTATACATATAGCCATAAATAAGTAAAAATGATGATAACATAAAGAATAAATAAGCTAATATAAGTCGCAATACTGTGGTTATAAGGCTCGTTAGCGTATAAACATTCTCGCATAAATCTCTGGCTAAGTGCACCACTAACGAGCGTCATCGCTTGTGCTAATTCGCTATTGGCCTTGACCAGGTTAATAAGATCAGACTAGAATATTTAACTATTTTATTGAAAATACTTTTTATTTTTCATACATATTTTCATTTCTTTGCTCTGGTGTCTAGGCAAACCGCGGCGTTTAGTTCTGTCACTCAACACATCATTCCAGAATTCGTCAGAAAATGGGGAAATTCCTCTGCATATCCTGCAATGAATGACGCTAACACTGTCGAGACATAATTACTAAATATATGCCGTGTAAATAATAATGTTTCTTGGTTTGATCAAAGAATCTTAATGTTAAAAAAAGCAGTAGTAAGCATGACCACGTGAAAGACCTGGCATTTTACCAGGTAACGCAGCAATTGATTTGGTTTTTTTTTATGGGAGAGGACAAGGCAAATGTTACACAGCAGCACCCACCATTTATTTGTATTTTAATTTGATTGTTATTTCTTTACGTCACGGTAATATTTATTTAGACTGTAAAATCTTTACTTTAAATGAAGAGGTCAAAGTCACGTAGAATAATTTTTTGACACGAAAGATTTACAACGAGAACAAAAGATGTTAGATCAGAATGGGTAGATACATATATTTTAATAAAATATTTATACAATATTATTGTAGAAGAAAATTGTCATATATTTTCACAAGAACGATATGACTTTCAAAACAATCCAATACTTTTTCCACATCAACCTATATTATCCCTGAAAAAACACCCCTTACGTCCTTTACGTACTTTACGTTCTGTCTTACGCAAATATTGAAGTGCGGGGGTTTACCTACCTATAAAAAGTTAAGTTATGCAAAATAAACAATTTTACTTTATCGTTAAGGCTAAAAACTGTTTATTATTTTATAATAACAGAGCTTATCCGCTTGCAGAAGCATATTACTGTTTTGATGTGTATATCAAAATACAAACACAAATTCAAAATATTCTTTATTCAAGTCGGCTATTATAAGCACTTTTGATTCTTCGAATAAACATATTAAAAAAACTACCTCTGGTACCGAAGAGCCGGCAAAAAATTCAACAGTTGCTTTTTCCATGTCTCTTTTCAATGTCAGTGGTATAATTTAATTATTACATAAACTGTTACATGAGCTTTACTGTATGACATTCAATAAATATTAATTCCATACATCTTTATCCTGTATTCTCGAACAGTGTAATATGATTTACTTGTTAGTATTTTTTAACGCATACTTTAAATTGTTGTAGTGTCAAACTTAGAAAACATTGCGAAATTTTATTACATATACGTATACTCAGGCCCATAAAAGATTTATTAACTTTTTGGAAGCGAAAAGTTGGCGTAACTTGGTTTTCTTTATTTCTCGTTCCTGTCGTTTGTCTATCACATTTTTTTCTGTGACGCTGAATATGGTTTCTGACAAATAGAATATTATAATAATATACAAATTGTGAAGCAACTGTATCAAAAGGTTCAACTTTTGTTTCCATAACTTCTCTTAATTTGCCGGTAAATATTCCACTATTGTATCACTAATGTACTTTATACAGTTTTCGGAATACTAATTTCAAGTCGAGTCTCGGTGCTGTTTAAAGTAAATTTCCCTTTAATTAGATGTTCCATGTTACGGATTTAGTTTTAGATAAAAGATAGCTTTAAAAACAAAGTGCGAAATAAAATTAGTGTGAAATAAAATTATCTCTATTCACGTAATCGTTTACACAAACAAAAATCGGCTTAAAGTGGGAAACGGAGTGTTTTAATACTTGATTTCCTCTGCCCACCCTGCTGTGCTTTTATTTATTTGTTAAAAATATATGTATATTAATTCATTTATTTAACAAATAAAATAAATAAATTTATATTTTTATTTAATCAATAATTTACTTGCTCTGGAAAATAAAGCTATAAGCTCAATTTTCGAGGCATTTCAGAACTGAACGCATGCGATTATGTCAGAATTAAACAAGTCAAGCTAAAAAAATAATAATAATATTCGATCTAATATATAATATTATTATTTATCCAAACTTGTAGCTTTGGATTTCCTCTAACTGAAATCACTTACAAGTAGAACTCACTAACTTATCCAATAGAATTTACAACATCAAAGTCTGTTGTTATGCTAAATTAGTTTTATCACTCTGTAGCTGCAGAGTCTTTGCAGAAGCTCAACTTTGTCCCCAAGTTTTAAACAAATTAAATAAACGTAGCCAAGTAATACACCACCATATATTTATGTTATCTGATCTATATGTCTGATCGATAGATGTGGGTACGAATTTTACTGAAAGTCAAATTAAATGTATGAACTTATACATAAAAATGTGCTCACGCATATGGGTATAGAAATATTTATAGATTGGTGTAAGAAGCTTTAAAGCTTCCGCTAAAATTATAAAAAGCACCATATTTTATTCGATTTTACACGTTTATAAATAAACATTAATGTGTATTTGTTTACAAATATGTTATATGAATAGGAGTAATTTTTAGTTTTACTAAAATGTATATAACAATAATAATATCAATATTTCAAACACGAAGGATTGAATGGAGGCTACGGGGCATGACAAAAGGATCACGTGAGGCGCATTTACGATTCGCTGCACTTGGATGCAGCCGGTGGCAGGCAGGCACTAATCTTTTTTACATTACAAAATCCTCGTTAGAAATGCGCTCTGCAAACCCGATTATTCTTGCCTCGTCTCCTTTTTACTCATGTTCCTTGTAAGCCGTAAGTAATATTATATATATTAGATAAAGATTTAAACCTCAAACAACGTACAAATATGTATTCTACTAGACGCATGTAATATGCTATATTTTAGGATATTATATATATTTCTTATTTTGATAAAATTGTTCAAAAGTCTACTGAATCCAGAATTCCCATTCTCCAGAATTCGGCGGAAAGTGGGGAATGGAGTGTCTTAACACGAGTTTCTCTCTGTCTACCCTGCTGTGTGCGGAATACGGCGTGAAGCTGTTTTTTTTTTATATTATAAATTCGAAAGTAACTCTATCTTTTTATCAATTTGTCTGTGAGGTAATCACGGCCAAACCGCTAATCTGATTGTGATAAAATTTAATATAGAGATATTTGACACTCATGGGATGAACATTTGCTACTTATTTTCTCATATTTATAATATTCTCGATATATATGTTAATTTGAAATAATACCTTTCTATTATATGCAATTTGTCTGACATATAATTTAAAACCGTTACTAAGCAATAAAGAATTTCTCTTCAAAGACTTGTCGTACTATAACCGAGCAAGTTCACTATTACGGCAGTCTTGGCGACCAATCTTGTATTTCTATGCCAAACAATTAATAATCGTTACAGATAGCTTCCACAAGCTCTAATATTGCGATTCATGTTTGTTTATTTAACCTATGATATTTTATTTATTAAATGTACTTTAATCAAATTTATTATTATTTCAATGTTTTTATTTCAACATTATTAGAAAAATATAAATTAGAGTCTTTATAACTAACTATGCACTTAGTGTTTTTTAGTTTTTGTATTTAGTGCAATGTAACTATGCACTCTATGCACTAAGTAAATAAAATGTTCTTGGATATGTCATTAAATACTATATAATAATAATATAACAATACCTGGTTGTAGCGTCTGCGCTTCTTTTGTAACATATAAGGTAAAATATTTAAAAGCCTTATTTATTCGTTATGAATAGATAACGATATAAACATCTACTACAACAAAAATTCTACTAAACTTTGCCGATCTGCCACTTGTCATCCGATCCGATTCACAAAAAACATACTCGAACGAGTAAGTGGTGTATCTGTTTCTTCATCTTAGTTTATTTTTATTTATTAATATTTGTAATTTTGTAATAACTTTTTTTATACTTGCACTGAAATTTAAAAGACGATAAAAATCTACGTAAAATTTATTATAAAGTAATAATAATATAAATTTACAATTTTTTATTAAAATATTGAACTTTTATACAAACCTTTTTGATTTGAAATTGATGATCATTGGAACAAATATAACGTCTTGTAAACAATAAACAGCATAAGATCTTTCGTTTCGTTTCTACGCAATAAAAAATGCAATACAGTTTTAGGAGTTGATGTCTAGACGCATATATTTATCAAATGCTCGACTCGGCTTGCTTAACACATAAAGGAATGAAGATATTGCCAAGCGAAGCATAAACTTTTAATATTTTATCAAAATATGTGGAAAATTGTAATTTTTATTTTAAATAAAAAAAAACTTTATTGCAGTGAGAGTCTAGTAAAATATTTAGAAATGATTCGTTTGACGGTCTCGGACTAAATTTAAATGTATTCAAATCACCTCTTTTTAAACATGCCAATATTTATAGAAAAAAAAATAATAGAACACCCTAAAAAATATTCAAATATTTCTTATGTTTACAGATGTGATGTTATCTAATCAAGCTTTAAACTGTAAGTGAAAATGATATAAAAATATTAATAAAAAATTGGCATATCACATCTATTCTACACAGACCTAAGCATTTTTGGGCTGAATCCTTGTTTCAATTTTATTAGTGTAATTTTTTCCATACTTTTCCCCCTTTTAAGGATATTGTTTTCAGGATTTAATTACACATATATAGTTTTCTGATTTCTTCTGGATTAAGTACTACCTATAGAACCAACCTAGTTGCCAAATTTCATAATTCTAGGTCAACCAGAAGTACAGTATGCATTTGGATTCCTTTTATAGTATCGAAATACAATTTTTTTGCGATATACGCGGCTTTTCTCAATAGAGAAGTAGACAAGTATCAGAAATATGTTTTTAATAAAAAATCATGGGGCCATAGATTTGAGTATATGATTTGATTTTCAATCCGATATATCCAAACGTTTGTTTTCTATAAAGAGTACGGAACCCTAATAAGTTAATATTATTTGCATACAAATAACGTGTTTCATTAAGTTGAGTGGGGGAAGTCGATTTAGCAGCACAATTTGTGCCCCTGCGCCATGACTGGCTTGAATTAACTAAAATTAAACGGAATTAAATAAAATTATTGAAATTATTGTTGTGATATGAACATAATCTCAGCTTTACATTTGTAAGTAAAAATATAATGTACAAATAAATTATAAATATTCCAGTTATTGGTTGCATTTTTTAATTTATAGAGAAAAAAATATTATATTGTACCTATATAAACCTATAAAACAGACATTCTTAAAGAAGTTACATTACATTGGGAAACCATCCTATTTCCGCTTTGCCAGAATCTAGTTTTCCTATTATAATATGATACCGACAATTTCTAACGAAATTGAATTTCTAGGATTTACATATTATTCGGATTATCCGAACTCTTCATGACCATAAATAAATTCAATTATGCGTGTATTTTCACTTCCAAGGCGTTAAAAATGCTGTAATTTAAGGTTAAAATGTTTAAAAAATAATTTTTACACGTTACAAAGTTACTAATAACACCATGAGATACTTTGTATTATCACTATACTTATGTTACAATAAACAATAAATAATAAAATAATATAAATAATAATAAAATTATGTTACAATTAGTAATAAATATTTTGCTTGACTTGAAAGTATGCAGATCTATAGTAGTAATATATTTAAAGACGGTACTTTATCGAGCTTAAATTAAAGTTTACAGATTCAAGACGCGTAAGTAAATCCCTGTCGAATTGTTAGAGCAATATTCATTCCATTTTCACGCTTAGAAAAAGAATTCCTATTATCTTTAGCTAATATATTTGTAATATAGTTTGTTTTGTAATAATCTGAACTTTTATTATTTTATTGATCGGGAAACCCGAAAAATTAGAAATTTCTAGGTATCACACAATAAAAATTATTACAAACATTTGCAGTTCATTTCATACAAAATAAATGTATGTCGAAAATAATATTAGTCAATTTTTAAAAGATGTACTTCCCGGTCTCTTTGTAGGACATTCGCAGTCAGCTTAATTGATCGAATCCGCGTGTATTTCTTATACACAGAATGGCAGGTACTAGAGATGATATCACGGTGAGAATGAATGAGTGATGAAAGGATGGCAAAAAAGATTTATGATGGAAAATGTGAGTGGTAAGAGAGGTAAAGGGGAGAAATGAACATAAAAGAAATATTTCTAAAAAAATTTTGTATCTTACACGATATAATAATACATCCATTCAAAAGCTAAAAAAATTGGATGAACGCTCTAATCTTAGGAGCTACTGGTTCAAAATTAACAAGCCTTTGTATGTTAGTCTATTTATCGGTGAAAGTATTTATTTGTAAAGTCAGTTTAATTGGATTCAGAATTACCCAGAACACCTAGACTGTGTCACGCCCATATAATATTACTCATAGTTATTTCATTTGCATACTCTCTTGTAAATATGTAATATTTATTTTTAGATAACTACACCACAGTTATTCAATAGATATTTGTAACTGGTATTCATTACAGGTAATAAGGGCTTACATATATGTGCGAATACCTTCTACTTCAGCCACACGAATTCTTGGTGTTACCGCCAACGACGTTATCGATATACGCAAGTCATTGTTAAAGAAAAATATATTAGCTTCGTGATTTTCATTATTTGCCCTTTGTTAGTTAAACGTTATTTTTATTTAAAAAATACGCATGTAAAAATATGTATTTATTACTTGAATTAAATATAGCTCAACATGTAATCTATGAACAATGATATAAGCAAAATGAGACTATAAATTAAATTTACATTAACTATTTTTAAATAAAAAAATATACTATACCATATAATATACCATAAGATCACGTTAAGCTATTACCGTAAAATTAAAGGGATTTGATCTTCATCTAATATAGAAATTTAATATGCATGATGAGTCCTCAATTCTTCAGTGAACTATTATTTCGAAAGTTATACGTTAAAGTTACATACATAGATATAGTAGTTACATAAATATTTATTTATGTAACTACGGAGTAGATACTCCGAGACCCTCTTGGCTTAGTGAGCGAAGGTCTGACTGTAATAATGGACAGATGGATGGACGGACGAAAAGAATTATTTTAATTTTCCTCACGCGTGTGTACCAACACACAGTACTTTTACTTGTTTTAATAATTATCGTAAAAATATATATATTTAATTTATTCATCAATTATCTCAATAATAAAAATGTTCAAAGATACAGATAGCATTTGAAATAATAGTTGACCAGCTACGAGACGTGGGAAAGATAACAATATTATTAATATAACTAGGTATCTAATCTGTCTCGTTCAAATATCATTGAAGAAAAAATCTGTATCCACACATAATATTATATGAGGGTCTTGTATTTCCGTTCTACCAACACATGTTGTTATGTAATTGAATTATCCTACAGTGAACACGATCTCTAAGAAGTATTAAACCTCAACAAACACGTTGAGAAAACCGAGCGTTGCGTAAACCCGACCTCTCTGCGATTCCAATAACCCATTCATGTGAACTTTGAAATATAGTAAATACTTTATAAGATTGTTAGCATAGCTGTTACTAAATAATGTTGTGTTGTAAATGTTTCTAAAATATAATAAAAATGGCCTGGCAAAAAAAATTATTTAAAAATTTCCTACTTAATGCCGAATTAAGAAATATGTACAAAATACGTAATAAATTAAATAAACAAAATATAAATTAGAAATGAGCAAATCAGAAGTCAGATCAGTACCAGATACCTAAAACGTGTGACCTAAGTTTAGTTTTCAATGGCCCCTTTTTTAACACCCCTACTAACTGAATGAAGTGCCAAGTGGAGGCGACACAACTATTCGTCGATTATATTGGCATATTTTAATTTATATATCATTATGAATAATATTAAAAAATATGGTAATTTATATATAATTGATATTTAATCAAGTAAAATTAATTCCGTTTTGAATAAAATATTACTGTAATAACCCCTTTGTAGTCCGCTTCAATGCTCACCTCTAACTCTAAAACTAACCTAAAACCTAAACTTGGATGTTATCCTTCTAATGCCAGCTTTGAAATGCATTCTGAAAGTGAAGCGATGATAGTTCTGGACAGGCTGAGATCCTCTCCATTGCCTTTCTATTGCTGAAAGTAAATGAGTGCATTTCACTTGTATATGCATTCCCTTTTAAGCTAAGTATATAAACGAATCCAAAAAGCATGGTAACAAAAGTTTTACGAGTGAATTCACTTGTGAAATACCAAAGTTATTTGTAGTGAATTTATTTGAGTGTCCTCGTTTTAATTGAATGAATGCAGTGGCGGCGCTTATATTTACCAGATCCTTTGTTGAAATAAAAATAGACACAAACTTTTTATAACGTTAAGTTTTGCTTTGTAGGCAGTTGTAACAGATTTCGTTTTTCTTTATATTCTTTGTAATACAATAACTGGAATCGTTTTTAATGTATTTTTTTTATTTTATGCTAATATTTATAGCAGTATTTGGAAGTGGGGAACGGAGTGTCCTAACACCGAGGTTCCCTCTGCCTACCCTGCTGTGTGCGGGATACAGCGTGAAGCTGAAAAAAAATATTTTGGAATTACTTGTAAATCGGTGGTGATTTATTTAATAATTTACAAAAATATACATTTACATAACACGTTAACATAGATTTTTTTTTATATTTGGAAGTTTCTTATTAATATTCTTTTGCCTTACACGCACCGACTTAAAAAATAACGTACTTTAAATAATAAATACTAGATCAAATAAGTATCAATAATGTTATTAGTTTTTCTTTAATTATCTTTACTTCAAAGTCACAAAAACTGTATTTTCTCCTGTTTCGGATTTTTAAAACTGACATTACTTTCTACTCTTGGAAATATTTCTTATAGAATAATATATTTTAAAAAAAAACACAAAAAAGGAACAACATTTTTAAAACTTGTACGTAATTAATTTAAAACTACCCACATATTTGTTATTTCTTAATACACCTAAATAAATTATACGCCTTAATATAGAAATAAAGCAATATTAACAGAAAACAACAAACACTGTGCATATACAAGTAGGCGTCAGCACTTGCATATTTTATCGTTTTCTTATTTTTCTTAAAAGTGCTGAACTACTATAAAACTTTATTTATAATTGGTTAGGAAATGAGCACCCATACAAAAAAATTATGTAAGAACATACTGAAGCGGTTTACATAGTATATATAGCTACATTAAGATAATTACATTACTTTATTTTTATTACAATTATTAATAATTTCCATATTAAGATTTACTATAAGTGCGCTGAAAGAATAAACGTAAAAAACTAAAATACATTATATTAAATAAATAATCGTGTAGTTCAAGCAGGCAGTGCCGCGGGCGAGTTGCTAGTACAGCAATGTTAGCACATTTTGGCGACCTATATAAACAGAGCCAAATCCTTTGAAACGGGGCCTCATTTTTCTTTACTTATAACTTAATTAAGTGTAGCAGATGCAAATATTCACACTGTTTTAAAATTTAAGAGAAAACCTTTAATGAGATATTTACTCTGGTGCTTGCCGGAACACATTTTCCACCACACCCGCACCCTGGATAACTTTTGTTTAATTTAATTTATATATAGGTATGTACGTACGGTGTATATAATATATAAATGCTGACAATTTTTGATATGAAACGTATTACGAGGACAGCCGTGGCGTAATGATACAAACGTGTGATTGTAAACGCGACAGGTTGTGAATTCAATTTTCACTCAATGAAATTAAATATTTAATATTTTCTTCACTCCAGTGTCGAGAAAAAAGTGCGGCGTTGAGTTCCGCCACTCAACAAACAAAATCGCCAGAATTCACCTTCTAGACTATAATTTTCAAATTTATTAAGTGTAAAATAGATTGAAGAAATCAAAATGTACTCGTATCATTGGTGATACGTCAAGTGTCACACTTCACACTGTCAAGTGTGTACAGTTTACAATTACTCAAATTTTTATTCTGAAAAATATAAAACAGCACTTCGCATTCCATGGATTCACTATTGCAGAGCTAAAAACTCAGAGCTTCAGCCTCAGTGTCTGGGGCTAGCAACTCAAGTATAGCGTCCTTAAATATTAAATTTATTTCACATTTCCAAGTCGACACGCTTAATGCGTCGTATCTTATAATTATAATTATTTATACAATATAAATTACTCATTAAAATAGATATTTTAGCCTTTATTTAGTACGTGCCATGCAGTTCACATTATTATAAGCACACCACACATATCCAAACTTTTAAAAAATGTTTAATAAACTATAAATTTAAATATTTTATCAAAGTTATATTCTTAATTTTTTAACAAGTCATTGAAATATATACTTTTTCTAAAATTACGCATATCGATACAACAGCAAATTGCAAAAATCAGACTATTTATATTTTAAGCTAAAAATTACACTAACTAGCAATATAACACTGAGTAACGGTAGATATAAAATTTCCCAAACAGATAATTTTAGGCAAGTTGTGACAAGTTTGATTAGGGTGCAATTAACTTGCCCTAGGGACGACCCAATTTAATTTTGCAAGCAGTCGTCCAGTGGGATGTTTCTATATTTGCGGAGATTTATACCGAGTAGTGGACGTTGAAAGCTTAAACACCGTCGTAGAAATACTATACAAATATGGTAAATAATATATATCGTTAAGTGCATTTAATTATAGATTAACGTAGTTATTGCCCAAAGTTCAGGTTAATATCTCCAACATACACACAATGGGTGGTCGCCTTATTAAGCGCTTTATTAAGCTTTATTGTAAACGGACATGAAATGCGAGAAACAGTATTTCCTTTTTTTATTTTGTGGTTTTTGTAGTTTATTTATAGTTTATAGTGTTGAGATACTCCGTTTACCAAATTTCGTCCTATTTTGGACATTGCTAATTAATTGCTGAAATCGAACGCCACAGAATCGCGCTGTGTAGGCAGAGTAGGCAGAGTAGGCAGCCGAGTAGGCAGAGAGAAACAAAAAGTATTTCGTGTTGAGTCGCGGAACTCAATGCCGCGCTTTGCCTCGTTACCAGAAAGAAAAATACAAATATATTTTATTTCCTCGAGTGGGATTTGAATTCACAGAATTCACCTGTTACGTTACGTGTTGCTATCGCTTGTTAAAACAATCAACCAGTTTTTATTTATACATTTGAATAGGAATGAATAAAAAAGAAGCAGACAAAGTCCGGTGGGGTTTGAAAGTAATTAATAATTCTTTGAATAGGACGATAAGTATAATACAAATAAATTCTCATAGATGTTTTATTTAAGAAATTGAGAACATGAAAATGTTAAAAGCAGTTTTAAAATATTCAACTTTTCCTCCACTTAAAATAATGACTTTTATTTACAACATATTTAAAACTGAACATATAATACATATAACTTAACTGACTATATTTATTTAATAGTCACAAAGTGTTGTCAAACTTTTTGTTTTCAGAAGCTTCTATTTTAATGCTATTCCACTTAAGTATACTCTGTGATAAAAATTCGACTTAAACGATCATTTTAATTCATAACTTCTCTACGATCTCGTCGTCTATATATAATATAACAACAGCGAAAACTTTGGAAGGCGTAAAGCGAAATTAATACATCTGATGATGTCAATACTGCTTCCCATGTTGGCTGGTGCGAGTAATAACTGGTTTAGAAATGGTTTTGGAAGTTTAGCGAAATCGAATAGGCAGCGAAACGGCTAATTAGACAGATATGGATGGTAAACTACCGGGATACAGTAGACGTAAGCCAAACGAGTCTGGCAGCTTCACAAAGCTCATTACTTTAATAACACCCTGTATCGCAAACTTTATATTACTGTTATAATCATTGCCAATATTATTTTCTTTGTGACCTCTTTATATGTATATTATGTATAAAAGAAAAACACTCATATTTATAGATATTACTTTATTAAAATTTACGTTTTGTAACAACGTAATATTATTTTGTATATATAAATTATATATAAAAAGCAATTATGTACAGTTTTGATGAAAAATTTATTTAATATCATATATCATTCTTCCGGTTTTACGGGTGTTGCCTCCACAACAACTACTTGCTTGTGAGCTTTCCGCCTGGCGTGAGGTCCACGTCTCACTCTTCCTTCGTTGACACTTCCGTCTTCAACTACCTAACAAGACACAATATATTATAAATAAATTCGTAGATCTATTTTAGAAATAAGCTTAAAATCTTGAAGTGGAAGTTAAATTAAAGTATAGGTTTGCTTTAAATATGCGGCGAGAGGTGGAAAATTATTTCAACATATTCCTATTTTGTTTAATGTTGCTAAACAAAACATTATTAAGAAACTTTTTGTACTATAAAATGTAGAGCTTCGTGCTATTTCCCAAGCGGTTTGAAAGTTAACAGTACGACCACAGGTCGTTCCCACTCCGCTTTCTGTGCGTAATTAACTATTACTATTAACAACATATTTAAGTTATCTTTTCTTAGGTATAGATTACAATTATTTTATTTAAATAATTCTTATTTTTTTTTATTTTAAAATATTTAGGGTCTATGTAGTATAAATTATTCAGAATAATTTAAAAATCATGTAAATATCCAGAGTATTGTAAAATTATATTTGACACTGCTTCATTATAGAAACTTATTACACACCTGAACAGTTTTCCTTCCAACATTATTTTGTAAAAATGTATTCACTGCACCCAATGTATTAATTGGTATCTAAAACATAATTACAATATAAATAAGCGTTTCAATTATCATGTTTTTTACAAATTTCGACATCTACACGTCGAATCAGATTTATTTAATTCATAAAGCTTAATGTAATTTTAAATAGGTAATTAAAAAAAATACTTACACATTAAATTCACACAAAATAATATTTACTTACTATACTCATACGATACTAAACTTTGTATTTTACTTTACTATATTCATCACGATTCCCCTGATATGCCTAGGGAAAATTCCCTGCATAGGGAAAAATACATTCTAAAATATTAAATAATAATTTTAAAGCAGTTAGTATCCTTCACCATTTTTGCTGAAATGTTAATAATGAGCGTATATAAAAAGAAAGTTAGGTGAAAACAATAAAAACATAAATCTTGAAAAAGTAAACAGAAAATAAATACATTGATTATTAGTATGACAGCCAACGAACTCATAATATTACTACTCGTAAGATGTATAGATAAATTAAGTTATCGTCAATTTTTTTTTAAATGCATACTGATAGACTTACAGCGAATATGTCTTCAATGAATTTTGAAGGATTTGGTGTTTCAACTGAAACATGAGCCTCAGATGATGCGGATGAAGTAGATGATGAAAGTGATGGATCGTGTTTTAATATTACTGAGTCAGATTCTGAAAATGTTGTAATATTAAAAATAAATAACAGATATTAATCATATATCTACATATATATGTACGCTAGACAGTGTGAAGTTTTCTTAGTTGAATATTACATATGCAAAGATTTTAATTATTTGCTAATATAAAGAAATATACAAGCGAATCGAAATTATTCTAATATTTTGGAGTAATAATGTTTTTTTTTTGTGAACTTTAATATTACAGTTTTGTAATAACTGAGTAAAGCTACAAAAAAACATCATTAAAATTGCGAAGGAAACGGAGATGCCAAGATTATCCTTGCCCGGTGTTCGGCCGCAGGTCGCTGTCGGGGCCGTAAAAAGGGAATAAAAATATTTTTTCCGTGAAATTAAAAGCGGCTGAGGAAATTTAAATGAAAGCGTTATTTCCCTTGTTTCACTTGAATCTGATAATAAACCAGATTGTTCATGCTCTCTGTAGCCAAAGGAAAAGGATCTGGAATTTTTATTACGAGATGTCTTAATATTTTCATTTTTTTTATTTGCAATGAACAATTTTACTGAAACGTAAAAATCATTTTGTACCAAAACACCAAAAAAATATATAATTTACATTTATAAACAAATGTAAGCGTAAACAGGATATAAATACTTCATCCTATGTAGGATTTTTTCTAATAGTAACCACCTGCATTTGCTTGTACGCTGGCACTCTTTTGCACGGATATATTTGTATTGGCAGCAGTATTTCCTAGAAAACTACCCACTGCTTTTAATGTTGATATTGGAATCTGAAAAAGAATTCCATATATGATATTACAAAAAAATAATTCTACATTATAATATGCCTACTAGTATTTCAGTAAATTTATTTAATCGTTACTTACATTGAGTATGTCTTCAAAGAACGTGGGATTTTTTTGATATGTCACTTGTTTGGTGTACACATGACCGGCACCAGCTCCACCGCCCACACTTCCTTCAATTGCAGCGCCTGCATCAGCATGAGCAGATGATTCAGCTGCTACATCTATTCTTTTTTGAATCTGTGGTTCAACAGTTTTGTATACTACAGGAGCTCCAAGGTCATCTTGCCCTCCTATATAACCACCGACGAAAGCTGTTTTACGGAAATGATGTCTCCTTGGCTTATAATGTGTGTGGATGATCTCCTTCTCAACCACTTTAGTTGGTGGAGGTTGAACATATACCTATAATATAAAAATATTGATATTACACTTTTTTTATACACGTCACGTAACCTGAAAACATTAGTTAGCACAAAGTGCGCTTTCATTAGAGTAGTTTTCGATACAGTGAACTATTGTTAGAGCAATCCAAAACAGTTCATATTATATTAATAATTATTTCAATTTGATACTTGATTAAGACAAATATTCTGTCATATAGAAGATGTTAAATATTTCTGGTTAGCACATTTTGCATTTAAAAATATTTGGCTGCATTCTAAGCCTTTTGTGCTCTTTCATTGAAATTTTAAAACAAACCTGGGATACGATTTCATAATTATGATGAGAATTTCGCCTCATTTGTGCATTCAAACCTGCTGTAAATGCAAAATTGACTAATCTATCTAAATAATTTTGAAGGTCAAAGACTAATATCCTTTTTTGTCCAGATTTACTACTCACTTCTTTAACTATTACTGGTTGTAAGTTTTCATGAACAATTTTCTTTTCAATATGTGTTTTTACTTCAGTATTCTCATGAGCGGGCAATGGCTGGACTTCATTAAAAGAATCGACATTGAACTCAGCGTGTATCTTTTTCTCAATAGGTTTTACTTCAACATGATGAACTGGAGGTACGATATGTTTAGATGAGAAGGAAAATTCTGATGCGCCTTCTATAGATGATTCACCTCCCTAAAATAGTTAAATGTTATGAAAATGACATTTAATAAATTAAAATTGAATTGAATTAATTGAAATGACTCTACGTGAATCTGTAGCACTCTATGGTACAATATGATGGTATGTTATTATATGGTACTATATGAGACTACTCGGTACTATAAATGATACTGTACTATGATATTATACAATAAATGATAGAAAAGCAAACATTCTTTTTGTGAAAAATGTAGTAAAAGCTTGTACACTTACAACATTGTCATGCATTGTGTTGTCAAATAGAGTGACTTATCTAGGCTAGTTCATTAAATATCTATGAAACATGCACAGTGCATATTTTACAACTTGTCTTTACCTTGTCTCGTCTATTTGTAAAAAACCAATTTCCTTTATATAATAAATAAAAAAATATAATTGAGTTAAATTTTTATTCCAAACACTATATGATACCTATATAAAATCTATTATGTACTACTATGATCTTTATAATTTTTCGTTATTTTATTATTAAAGCAAAATTCCTCCGGTTGTATTGTACGTTTTATTAATATATGAACATCTGAATTTTCTTTTGCTGAGCTCGCTTAGCTTCCTTCCTTCTTTGCTTCTCTTCTTTTCGCCTTTTGCGAATGTCGCTTAGATTGTCACCTACCATTCCAGATGCTGCGTAATTAGGTCCAGCTTGGGCTGAAGCGTATCCTGCTCCCGCTGAGTGTTCAGCTCCCACACCACCAGCAAGACCGGCCGATGCTTTAATATTACCTCCGGCTGTAGCTCCTGCATAAAGTCCACCTGTATGCCACATAAAATTAAAATATATATATTGAGTGTATATATACTAAAAAAATAGATACTAAAAGTATATTTAACTCTTCGATCTGGTAACAAAAAATCATTACTGACATTGAATTTTTGAAGAAAATTGAACAAACCTGCTGCGCCTCCCTTTTCGCTCACTGACCCGCCTAAGCCTGCTCTTGCTGATTGGCCAGTAGGAGTGCCAGCTTCAGCATATAAGCCTCCAGCTCCTCCAGCTCCACCTGCTTACATTACCATTAAAATGTTATAGAAGAAATATTCTTTTTCTTAAATAGATTTATTTTATTCGTACAAACTGTCTAGTACGTTCATAAATTATTGAGTAATTAACTTCACGCTACATCCCGCACGCAGCAGGTGCCTACAGGTGCCACCTAGTGCCGAATTCTGGAGGCATTGCGTGTTGAGTGGCAGAACTCGATGCCGCGCTTTTGCGTCGGCAAATAAAATAAAAATAAAAAAATAAAATTTAATATTTTTTTAATTCGCCTTGTGCGTGTAGAGGACAAAAATGCAACACATCTCGTTTATTGCAGTAGTTTAAATGTTATTACACAATATATTTTTACGCGCAAAGAATGTATGTAACCAAGATGTAATCTTATAATTATAAGATTACATCTTGGTTACATTGAGGGGCAGTGTTTCGTAATTGCACGTAGCATGAAGACATCTGGGCTACTAATTTGAACTGGAAAAATTGTCACAAAGTTTTTTTTTGTACTATTTATGTATTTTATATACATATACTACTGCGTTAAAACTTAACTCATTTATGATACAGACTTTGTATGGATTTGTGTGTGTATTTTTTTGCCAAAAAGTCAGAGCAAAACGCTGAGATATATGAGATATCTGTTTTGTGTGCTAGTTTCTAGGGGAAACAGTAAACGTACAGAAATGAAAACTAATCTATTATATGTATAGGTATAGTTAAAACATTATAGGTAAAATATTTATAGGTAAAACATTATATCATTACCTAAAAGACCACCAATACCGACGCCAGCATGGTACCCCGCAAAGTTCACTCCTAGTTTTCCATCTTTGAAAGAGATGAACTGAGGTGCCTGCAATAAAAACCTTGTAATTAATATTAATTAAATTATCATATATGTATATTTTAAATGCATATTCTAAAATGAAAGTCTAAAATAATCATGAAAATTCATCTTTTCTTAGAAGATTTAAAAAATGTATTATTTTCATAAAAACGTTTTAATTTACATTATTGTCCATAGCTTATTTGTTACTTCATATATTTTAGTTATTCTTTAGTGTCTTATGTTATTAAATTGTTCATAATATGAATATAATTCATATAGTGTAGTATATTCGTTGTAAACAACACGCCAGTCAGTGTCACAAAAAAGCAAAACGTATGTTGATTATACCTACAGGCTACACATACTCGTATTAATCTCGCTTAATTATTTAATGGGATTTTCCGTAAATTGCAATGTAAAATAATTTCACCTGCACTGATGTTTATATTGGCAATGTATTTATTTAGTGTGTAATTGATCACTATATAATATTCAGCAGTACAAATGATTTTACGGATTAAGCCAGTATTTTATATATTCAATTAAATGATTCAACATAATTACAGTTGAATAATCGTATCTATAGTTATTGCTAGAATATTTTAGTTATATATTTTATATTCAATGTATATAATTCAATGTTGTATGAAAAAGTCGATGCTTTGCCACTTATGTTTCTTCAAAACCAAAAGAAAATTACGTTTTTTGGCCTTTGACTACAGGACTTAAACTAAATACTAATGTGGTCAGAACGAGAGTTTCATTCTGACCAAATTAGTGTATCCTCGGTTTGGAGTAGATAATTTGATGAACGTTGGAGTGTTATAGAATAACATATTTTGTTGGCAGGAAATGGTATTTTTTGTTTTTATTTTTATGTTCTTAATATTCTCGTTATCGCCAAAGCCAATACAATGACTAGAGAAAGAAACAGAGGAGCATTAGGTTTCATCTGCCTACCCTGTGTGCGGGATACAGCGTGAAGCTGATAATAATTCAACGATTAATTTCCACGATTGGGAATCAAACCCACAGACTGTAGCGTTTACTTACACACGACTGCGCGACTAACATAAGTATAGAACTTACCTTGAGTAGAAATCAAATGTGTAACAGTAGTAAATATATACATATTAATATTTAACTGTACCGTTACAACAGTTTTTGCGGTTTGGTTATATAAAATACGGTTTATTATTTTACCGCCTAATGCGTATCTATAATTAACAAAAGACGTAAAACAGAATGGATTATTGAACTGAATTCCCTCTACATGCAAGTAAAATAAAAATTTAAACTTTTAACTACTATTGATATTTAAACAGATACGAAAAAAACATGGAATGTATGCGACATACATATTTATGTAGTAGTTTTATTGCTCGACATTGGATTAGTCAACGCCGATTCAAAGGTATTACAAACCAAGTGACGTCCACTGTTAGCTCACTCAGGAAGTACAGAATACTTGCGTATTACTAGCGACCGTTCTGAATGATTTTGTAATAAAATTATTTGTTTCTATTGTAACAGGATAACGTTATTGCAAATATTTTTTGTAATGTGAAATCGAAAACATAACTGGACTAGATAAATAATTAAAAATCTAGAATTATTTTTATTATAATAGTAAAAATATTTAGTAATGGATTTAAAATTTTGAGACTTATGTTGAGTGGTGGAGCTAGCTCAACAGAGTAAAAATTGCGAAGGTGACAAAGTTAACAGCAACTTCATACGATTTAACATTTTGTTTATTACATTATATAAATACTTCAACTAGTTTGCAAATTGATGGTTACCAAAGTGAAGTACCTCTCATACCGACAATTTCAAGTTTTATAGTATAAATATAAATTTAAGTTTATAAATATTAACACTGTGCTTTATAAGTGAAACAAAAATATTCCAAGCGCGGAAGTGAGATTGAAGACCTTCAGATTTGTATCACGTATCTTGTTGACGTCAAGTGTACATAATTTTTTTAATCCCTTTATACCGGCTAGTAAATTAAATATCTTATGTTGTATCAATAACAAATATTTCTATTTTTGTATAGCGTAACACACAAATCGGTGTGACAGAGGGAGCCTGGAGGTTGGTGTTAAGATATTTCGGTTTATTAAGACACTTTTATTTTCCACTTATTGCCTGATTTTTGAGGCATTGCGTTGAGATGCCGAAGTAAATGCCGTGGTCACGGTACCAGAACGACTAAATAAACTGTCGACTGTCACTGTTAGTCCAGCATATTCATTGATACACTAAAAACAGTGTCAGGTCTAGAAGCAAAAACATACTTGTAACGCCTAGTTATCTCCAGAAAGTGAATAAATAATGGATCTATATATTTATATTTAATAAATAAAAATAAATTATATAAATATATCAATATATTTATATTTACCAGAGCAGAAATTTAAATTATCTGTAAAAACAACGTTGATTAGAAATTATTATTATACTGTCCAACAATATTGGAAGCTTAGAAATATTTTTAGTCAAAATCATTTCCATTTCATGCAGGATAGTTACTATTTTATTTTTACAGTCATATGCTGTTTCGCTGCACCACAATGGGCTCTAGTATATTAGTTGTAATAGATTCTTCACTCAGTTGTTTCTTCTAAGTTGATTTTCATACATACTAGTATATAAATATGATAAAATCAGCCAACTGTAGTATATTTCCATGACCTATAGTCATACACTCAAAGCAATTACATATAATCTGCTATAATTATGCTTAATAAAAACGTAAAAACTCTATGAATCACAAGATTCATCATTATTAATAAGTTATTAAATATAAAAAAAAAACAATCATCTATAATAATAAAAAAAACAATGTAAATTCCATATACGTTTTGATACGGCACAATAGATAAAATTAAATCTAAAAGAATTTAAGTAAACTAAAACATTGAACTACTTATTGGTCGTTGTCTATCCTTTCTAGATAAATTTTGGCAACATTGTGCTATTATCAAGTATAATGCGTTAATATATAGATATTATATATATGGTATTTCGCCATAAAAATGTCTTTATTTATGCGCGCTACGTAGATTTTACTTTGTACATTATATAATGTGTTTTTGCTCTATGCTCTTCTGCCTCTGTTATTTGTGGAATACAGTCCCCATAAGCAAAGCAGGGTTAGTATTTGGATCATATATATATATTTTAAACATATATTTTTTTGACCAATGACAATATAATGGAACTAGCTTCCGGAAATATTAATTTAAATTTCAAGCTTTATATTTCAAGACACAAACACATATTGGTTTGTGTCATCATTTATGATTATTTATTGTTTTAGTTTTCCATATAATCTGATAAAAAAAATAAAAGGCCTTTATTAAGTGAGATGCCATAGTACAAAACGTTGCTACTGATAAAGTGCATTTACGTCACATTATTTAGTATGAAATCCAACAGAGAAAAATGCTAATCTAGCATGTCTAAATATAGTAATAGTTTATCGTATGGATGCAGATTTTGATAGAACGTGTAGAAGTTTGAAAAATTTAATTTGATATAAATGACTTCAAACTTATATAGCAACAAGTCACATTTATAACGGGCGTTTTTGATCGATGAAGACATTATCAAGATTGTCATTAATTCCTATAACAACATCGGAGATTGCGAAGAAGATGAGTAGAAATCAACAAGCCATTTCCGACCACATTCGGAATTAGATAAGCGAGAACAGTTTTAATGACACTTGCCAGTACAACGACGAACCTTTCTTGGACAAATACGACACCTCTAAAAATAAAGCAATCACGAAAAATGGCATTTTTGGCAAGTTGCCATCATTCTGATTAGAAAACGTAAGTAATGATGGAAAGTATATACTTCAATTAATATTATGACATACATCTACAAAATTTATATTCAAAAACGGGCGATTCTTTACGATAGACCTCATTCGAGGTGTTTTATTTTTTTTATCACTACAGTGAGCGAAACCATTAGAGTCTGACGAGCGAAGCGATATGCGAAGCACGCTCTTGAGCAATTAATTTTTTTTTTCATTCTAATTTATCATTTGCACTTACATTAAGGTAGGTTTTATTTAGGACAATCCACAACAACCACAATCAAATCAGAATACAATTAAATTCCAGTTATCTTTCTCATCGTTTTAATAAAACCTTAACACGCCATGTCTCAATTTTACGTGTTTTATATTTACTCTACTTTAAAAAGTATTTAAATATTTTACTTTAAACAAGTAAACTGAAGTTCATCCGTGCACGGCTGAAAATGCATGTTAAAAAAAGTTAAATAAATAAAGTAGAAGAATTTGTATATATAGGGTTCCACAAAATTTAATATTATCATAAATTATCAAGTTATATACAAGCTATAACAGGTTCATGAAGTTATGTTATTTTGGTCATTGAAAATCGGGGGTGTCAAATAGATGTAAACACAAAAGTGATTTTAAAATCGTATATTGCCTTCAATATATTATGTTTGTTTTTAATTACAATGACAGTAAAAAAACATAGAAACTGTTAATTAAAAAAAAACATTAGAATATTAAGCACGATGATGAACAAAGAACTATTATGTTACATAAATACTAATGTAACGATATGATGTTCAGCCCATTGTTACATTATTATCTATCAGAAATAATTAATAATTAATTAAAACTACAAATATCTCTTCTATTTGATTTTTATACCAACATAACGGTGTTTTTTTTTTATTATTTATTCACTCACTATGGTCATAATAATTATGTATTCTGTGTATGATTAATACTCGTCTTTAAGATAATTAATTTACGGAATATCTTAACAGTACGTTCTCTTTATCTTACTGACTTTCTTTATTACAGTTTTTATACCGAATTTAAGTCTCCCATTTTTTACTTTGTACTATCGACAATCTAATCCAATCCTAAAGAAATACTCGTGATTAATTATATCTTCGTTAGATTTAACCCAAAACCAAATAAAACAAAAAAAAAGAAGACAAATGAATGGTTGAATTACAATTTTAACTGAAAATAATAAAATAGTAAATTATTATTTTGTCGACTCTTTGTTGTCCAATGGAATAGATACTATACGATACCGTGTGCTGTGAAAAAGTTTATTCTCCATTTATTCTTTTAAATAAAAACTTTTAATTAAAAGAATAAATGGAGAGGCAATCAATACTTTTTGACAGTAATGTAAATGACAGTAAATAGGATAGCAAGTTTCAGACCTAGTTCTCTTGGATGCCATACTATACATACCATATAAAACTATGTCTTGAAGAAAGAACAAAGTCAAGACACTCTCGTGAGGGGCAAAGCTACTTATAAATTATAGTATTGAAACATGTCGTGCTTATGTTATGCCCGAAGGCAAAGTGATTAATATATATCATAACTATAAATAAAGTACTTTTTCCCAACGGCATGTTTAATATATTCAAATAATATGTTTCAGATCAAAGCTTTGATGATTTGATGAACAAACACATTTCAATATTTCCATGAGATCCAAACCTTTAGCTTAATTTAAACTAAATAAATTACGAATTTACAAGTTCGTAAAAAACTAATAACAGAGATCGCTAGTCAATTTCATATATCTATGTCAATATAAATATATATACATAACTAGTTGGAACTCCAAATAAAATATAATGACTATTTGTTTTCTTGTATAAAGTACTCTCGTCTGTCCAAATATTCATCGCCACTTACTAAAATATGTGACTTGAAAACTTAAATATTTGGTCAATGTCGTCATTGTCCTCAACACTTCATATTTAAATTTTCTAAACCAGAATATATTTTAATAAATAAAAATAAAAATAAAATACCTAGTGTTAAGACATTCCGTTTCCCACTTTCTCCCGAATTCTAGTGACATGCGTGTGAGTGGCAGAACTCAACGCCGCGATTTGCCTCGATATCAGAGCGAAGAAATGGAAATATAAAATCAAATAAATGTTTCACCACTTCGAGAGGGATTCGAACTCACAGCCAGTCGGTTTTTCTGCCGTACTTTGTGCCCCTGCGCCATTACTGGCCTGATAATAAATCAAATTTTAATATTACTGTAGAAAATTTGTTATTGGCTCGATCATCTCTCAACGGAATTTTTAGTTTCCTCGACATTTTGAAATAATGTGCAGAATTACTTTTTTCCTTTAGAAATGTGTAGGTACGATGTCTAAATTATCGGAATAAAAAGAATGGAATTTTTCATTTTTTATAAATCTGTCTCCAATGTGTTATACTAGAAAGTGTAGCTATTAACGTCATCCAAAATGAGGATTAAATCATAAAAAAATCTAAGTTTATCTCGATTTAACAAAATGTATTATACACATTTTTTAAATCGTCCAAAAGAACAAAATAAATTGTTAATTATCGCGTCATCTCTAACGTTATTGAGTAGTAGCCTCCTGGTAAAAATACTTCATTAGGAAACATTCCTCAATCCTCAAGTGGAAATCAAACCCACAATCTATGGCGTTTATAGTCACGTGCCTGTGTCCCTGCGCCATGACTGATCTCAACCAGTCAGAACCATTATGAATATTGAACACTATGCCACATATATAAAAAAATGTTTTAAATTTGAACATTTCTTGAACATGAATTTCATAAATATATTTAACAAATATTCACATGATTTAAGCGAGCAAAGCCGCCTGAGTCTGCTACTAATAATATAAAATAACATATAAGAATAATATATATATACATATATTGGAATACATAAATGTAATTTGCACTGTATGTGACTGGCATTTGTTAATGCTCATTGAATAATTATTCTCTCAATAAGGATGTGTGTAAGTATTTCTGATGAATGCTAGAGTAATTCTAACAAAGCCTCTATCAGCCGAAATTACTTAATTAAAGGCACCTCACTCGTGTGTCGTGTGTAGCCTTAACGAGACTCAATTGGCTTCCTCTCTGCATTTACCATTCTTACAATATTTTATAAGCTGTAATGACTGCCAACTTGATGGTGCACTTTACAATATATTACATGTAAATAATATTATATATAGTAAATAAGAGAGAACTTATAAAAGCATTTATTGTGAGTTTTCATTTATCAAAGCTGTAATAATTCAGGGTAATAAGCAGGTGATCTCAAGCTTAATCCCTACCGTTGTATACTAAGAAGCAGCACAGAAAGAAGCAACTAATATACAAATATATCATTCAATTATCGAATTTAAGCTTTAAGATAACCTTTCAAAATTATATGCAAGTATCTATTTATTATTTAAACCGGCAAAAATTATCTTTGAAATTTTCCGTTCCACAAACATACTTTAAACTTTTAAGGAAAATTAAATATTAAAAACAAAAAAAGAAGAAGAGCCAAATAAATTCAAACATTACAAAATACTAATAATATTTAATTTAATAATATTTGACTTTGACAGTGCAGAGGTCAATAATCAAATAACAATTCAACACGTGACGTCAATTAGAAAACCATTAAATTATGAAGAATGAAATGATGAAAACCACTCATACATAACCATTCATTATCTAAAAAAATGAGCAAAAACATTGAAATTAAGGAGTTTCTTATCACTCTGCCTACCCTGCTACATGAGGGTCAGCTTCACACTGTATCCCGCACACATCAGGGTAGGCAGAGTGAACCTAGCGTTAAGAATGTGCTCAACATTTCGATGGTATTTATTTTTATATTTTCAGTTATTTTGTTAATAACTCCAGATAAAAAAAAACCAATACCAGTATCTTTCTAAATACGCCGCTCGTAATAAAAAATTCAACGCAGTAATAATCCAACTCGTTATACCAGTATTGTTGGTAAATTTTATTATTATTTCGTGTCTATACTTATTACTTCGTATAAATTGAATATAAATGACTGTAATATGCCCAAATATTCTGCCTCTGGTGAATGTGAACAATTTAATAATTATTATAAAATTACTATACCAGGAATTCCTCATTAATTAGCTGTAAGTAGTAAATTATTTCTCTGAATCAGGCAATAATAAATTATTATATATATATATATATATATATATATATATATATTATAAAAAAATATATAAAATGTATACGCAAGATTCAACTTCCACTTTGTTAACATCAAACTCGGTATAGAAGTAATAAAAGCAGTGGTAATTTTTTCTCTTTACAATATTTTTTTAAAATATCGTGATTGCAACAGGTTCTTCGTTTTCCGGTCAACTAGATTACTTATTGGACGAATCAATAACGTAATTTCGATTTGGATTTCGATTGGATTTGAAGCCACCAAGAATCATTACAAGACAAGTTTCAGCTTCAAGCTGTATGACACACACAGCAGGGTAGGCAGAGGGAACCTAGTGTTAAGACACTCCATTCCCCCACTTTCTGCCAAATTCTTGAGGTATTGCGTGTTGAGTGGCAGAACTCAACGCCGTGTTTACAAGTTTCAACTTACTGAGTGAGCATATGAAATGAATACCGCCACTAGCAGCAACGGAGTTGATCGTCTCATCTCGACTGAAAAGATAAAATTGAATTACAATAAATATACTATAAATTTTATTTTATTACGTAAATGTTGTTCTTGACAACAATATATATTTTCAATTACAGGCCTTTTATAAACATAGTCGTTTTTCGATACAGTTTCCTCATTTTCGACGTAATTAATAAGAATATAAAAAAATAACATGTTTTTAAGTGTAAAACAAAAAATCTTTTAAGTGAAAAAAAAATATCTGTTCAATGAAATAAATATACTTCACGGAACAACGGAACAGCATCGTCCGTCCGCAAGCCTCGGGTTCGATACTCATTTGGGGAATTTGTTGTTTTTATTTTTTCTATTGAATAGCGTTTGTCTTGCTACTTGAAATAGTGTACCAAATGTGCATGAAAACTGCTTATTTAAACGATTAACGATATATATATATAGACGATGTGCATATTTGTGTTTCTACAATTTAATTATGTTTCAAACTATATACATACACTTGATATTTAAAAAATAACGCCGGTAAAAACTTTCATACTCGGGCTTAAGAAGCGAATTTTTTTACAAATATTTATTTATTTAAATTTACCCCTTTTGCCATTACGGACTATATATATACGTACAAATATTTTACGAGGTATACTTCTACACATATGTCAAAATGTGTTGTAAACTGTTTTAATTAACATCTTCATACTAACTTGACATTGAGTTTCCGTAGATTAAATATAATTTACAACGAATATATATATACAAATAAATAGACTTTGGACTAGACATAGCTTATAATAATATTAAAAATTTTCACATGAAATGAACATTTGCATAGCAAACCAATATTTTTAACGTCGTGGACGTTAAGTGTTATTTAAGTGTCCATTTTAATGTCTATTTTATTTTCTTCATCGGTTTTGGTTTTGGTTAAAATTAGTAACAGATAATTCAATAGTCTTACTTGGAAGAAGTAGTTTTCTCTCTCTTCAAACTCTACAAAAAGCTCTAGCTTACTTAACACGTAAGTAAATAATATTATTAGAAGTTTCAGAATATTGAATTACTTGAATGATTCGCACCGTATCTTATGCGATGGTTATACCAATGACGTTGAAACTGTTACTTTCACTTCATCTTGCATCATCTTTCGTAAGTCCCGTACAAGTTATAATAGTTTATCCAAATTTTTATATAGCGCTATTGCATCCATATATTTTATTATCTATCCTTGCCTAGACAAAAAAATGTGTTGACAAGCTAATATTGATAATAATCGTGATATTTATTTTTTGGAATATACAAGTTGAAAAATTTATTAGCTTAATGTATGTCACGACACAGTATTTGTTCATCAATACTATTTACTTAAGATAATTTAGCACTATTTATCTATGTGGCAGCCACGAAAAAAGCAAATTGAAGTGAAGTAATCATTATCCACACAAATGAAATCGATAGCTATAATATTCAATTATTTAAATTACTTTTTCTTTTTTTTTCAACTTATTCAGAAAAAGATATAATTTTTAAAGCCAACCTACTCAAGGTTATCCCTTAAATTTTATTTACATCACGACATCTCATAATTTTGTTTCGAAATGCATTTATAATTATAATACGTAGCTATGGGCTAAATGTAATTTATATGTAATTGCGCTCGTTTAGTATCCGCTATTGCGAATGCTTCTTCACATTTATGCAAGCCTTAATTGTATAATTATTATACTAACGTTTTGGTTAAATAGTGTTTATTTTCTAGAAAAATTATTGCATAAGTCTCTGTCCCGTTTAAATTTATTTCCTTTCGAATATTGCATTTCGAATGACGGAAGCGAACGCCGCATTTCCACAACCCATAACTATAGTGAAAAATTGAAAATTTCTTACATGCGATGAAGATACTTTTAATAAATTAATGAATTTTAATCAAAAAAATACACATAAAGATTTGTAAAACACAAAATAATATTTAAATTGTGATTATTTAAATGCTTGGTTATTTATTACCTATAATAAAAATAAAAAATCGTTAGCAATAACTGACGTTGTACAAAACCGGATTACAAAGTTATTATTCTTGAAGAAATATAAGAAATAATTAGATATTAACCTTAACCATTCAACAGTTCGCAATAGTTTAGTCTAGAATTTGTTTTGACAGTTCAATTGACGTTTTACAAAGAAAAAGTAATCAACAAGATAAAATTAAAGCAGAAGAGAATTATTTTTATAGAGAACAGTGTTAGATAAAACAAGTATCCCAGGTTCCCTCTGCTACGTGGGAGAATACAGCGTAAAGCAAAAAAAAAGTAATTTTAGCGTATCTTTTTATTACGGTGCAAAGGTTATTCGTTCGCGGATGATGTTAGAAGAGTATAATAGAAATGATTAGTTTTGATAAATATTAATAATTTTATAAAAAAATTTATTAAATTAGCTTCACGCTGTATCCCGAACACAGAAGGGTAATGAAACCTGGTGATAAGACACCCCGTTCCCCACTTTTCGCCGAATTCTTGAGGCATTAAGTGTTGAATAACGAAACTAAATGGCTCGCTTTGCCTTGTAACCAGAGCGAAGAAATGAAAATATAAGACATTTCACTCCCCCGAGTGAGAATCAAATTCATAACCGTTGAGTTTACAGTTGTACACTCGTGCTCTTGCACCACAACGGCTTCAATATTTTTAATCACATATATTTATTTGAATTCAATTCTTTACAAGCTCATCAGATATAAAAATCATAAAATAAAATAGAAAAGTTAGATTTTTTATTATTCTATGTAATATTTTCCATTCTAAGCGATTAAATAATATTATCAATTAATTGAAGAAAAACAATCGAGAGGGATCTAAACATCAATAGAAATAGATATTTTCAATTAAAACATTTTGCATGATTAAAAAAAAACAGTAAAGTTCTCATTGTTTAGCTATTTATCAGATACCTATTGTAAGGTGGCTGCAATGGCTCCTGAGTAGAATTTGAAATTAATCTATTGTTTGCTTGATAGACTTACAATGGTTTGAAACAATAGCGTTGACTAATAATTGATATTAAATTATATTTTGACGTTTCAATGATATTTACCACAAAATAAATTTATTTTCAAATTCATATGTTGTGAAATTTAACAGATTACCTAAATTGACGGCATTTGTTTTTCTTATTCAAAATAAAGATTTAAAATAATATATCATATATAAAAAAATATTCAACAAACCTGTTAAAAAAAATGGAACTATTGATAACTATTTTAACACATCTATCGTTTCAAATAAATTTATCGAAAGAACCTCTAAATGAGCAACAATCACCGCAACTTCGCGCGGCCGCGTGCGCAAAAGGCTTTGGGCTACTGACTACAGCCATAGACCATGCCATTCTCTTGGTAATATTACCAGTCGTAGCGGTAAACCGGTTAAACACGATGTAATTATTAATGAAATATCTGTCAAATAACTAACATTATAGAGAAGCTTATGTAAAATATACATTTTATTTGTTTATGTACACGGACATGATGTTTAGAAATTTATAAAAGAATGGCTTAAATGCGATAACTTTTTGCCGAAACTCTATTGTATATCCAAGGTGTAAAAAATAATAAATCGGATTTTTTTTATTTTCATATTTTTAATTGTATCTGCGATTTTCTTTACCTTAATCTCTATGAAAATGAATAAACTTTGCAAAATTAATCTATTACTTGTTAAAATAGTAAAACTCTTGAATATAGAGCATAAAAAAAAATTACTTTATATGGAATTATTTACGCCGACCATACCTTCCGGCTGATATTAATTATAATAATCATTTATTTCATAAGAATTATCGTCCATTTGATCCATTATTACGATTTAAATTATTATGAAATAATTTTATTCATCTCATTATCTGTTTGACTTGCAAAGCTGCATTTTCATGGTAATATTTTTAGTCATTCTAGAGAGATACGAGTCAGTAACTTCCCTACCTTCCGGTCACTGATATAATTTATTACTTAAAATATATTTCATTACAACCATAAACGCATCGAGCGCTCTGTTAAAAAAAATATTTTGAATATATTTTAATAAAAATAATTGTGGCTGATATAGCGCAGGATAACTAGCGTGCGACTGTAAACATGACGGTTGGGAGTTCCATTTCCACTCGGGAGTATAAAACATTTATTATTTTCATTTCGTATGTCTGGGAACGTGCGTATTTGAGTTCCGCCACTCAATACAAAATGCCTGCAATTAATGTTTCAAGTACTGCCAGTATCGAGATCATCTGGAAAAACAGGCCAAGTTAGCCTTGAAGAAAGTGAGTGTCACCAAAGTGAGACGGTACTTCACGCCAAAACACTGATTGATCCTATCTAGGGCCTAAATTCGGCCTCATCTAAAGTGTCAAAGTGTCAAGCCAAATCATTATCTGGCTTGACACTTTGGCTTTGCGTAGAGATTCGAGAGAGTCTCCGCGCTGTTCTTTCTCTACCCCATTTATCATATACTTATTTATAAATATATGATAATTTTGAACATGTTAATATTTTATATTTTATATTGATTATATATAATAAGACTTTTGATAATGAATCGCATTCCCTTTAAATGGAGCGAAATAAAAGGTGTACTATAGAATTTAGGGTAATAAAATTTGTAAACGTAATAATTTTACCGAATTTACACTAAAAACATGAAATATAAGTGCAAATAAAATTTAAATAACTTTCACTTTAGTTTTTGTCCTTCCTATTTTAAAATATTTCACATGCTGCTGTGGGCTAAGTGGTGCACGCACACAGGTGATGTGTCACATTGATATATTCGCACATATGTATATTATGCGCTACTTTACTTTTTTATGTATCATTTTTTATTTTAATATTTCCTTATAACATTTTATAAATATATTCATTTAAAACTTCGCTTATGACAAACAGGTTTCTTTTTAACTTGCATACTTCCTACTACATATACGAACTAGTACATAAATAAACCAGCTTCACAGTGTATCCCGCACACAGCAGGGAAGACAGAGGCCCATTTTCCACCAAATGCTGGAGGCATTGTGTGTTGAGTCGCGGAACTAAATGCCGTAAATTGTTAAGCCTTAAATATGTTTAATTAAGCCGTATATGCCAAGCACAGTAAAAGCTACGTAACCAGTTAAATTTATAATATATAAAGAGGAAAATTTGTATTTTTGTTGTATGTTGTAGATTTTGTGTGAAAACAATATAAACATACATATGCGTATATTGTTTTCACTCAAAATCTACTGGACCGATTTCAAAAATTCTTTCACCATTACAAAGCTGCATCTTCACTGTGCTGCGTAGGTCTTTAAAAATGAAATTGGGGTCTCTAATAAATCTTTAATCTAATCTTTTTTGTTTCTTTAATTAGGTTGAGTAATAATTTTCTCTTCAAAAATCTTAAATACGCTGCATGCATATATTATCTATTAAAGCAGGAACGTAATTCCGTGCACTTATTAAACAAACTATTCATAAGTTTAAGCGGGCGACGCGAGTATAGAATAAAATAGAAATGGAAATACAAATACAGTAACAAAAGGGATAGTTTTCTCGGTTTAACTGTGACCTCGTGGAGTTAAACGAAGAGAGAACAACAAGAATTACGATGAAGTTTCAAAATAAAGCTGACTATTACTGTTACATGCTAATGGTCAAAGCCCAGTGACAAACTTTGGCGGTACAGATCAACCAACCGTGTTGAGCTAAACTCAGATTTCAGGATCGAAAGTTTGGGGACAACTATTTGAACTAGATTCGTCAGGTTAACTAACTACGTTAAATTTTAACATTTGTTTCGATTTATTATATATATATAATACATATGTTATCTTTTTTTATTAAGCATATATCATAAAGAAGTGTTATAATATTGAAATTAACCTTAATGCAATCTAAATCAAAAAATAACCCAAAAAATATTCATGTGAGTAGTAAGTAAGTATACAAATTATTTTTATCCGATGTGTAAAGTTTTTTATATAACTTTTATTTATTTACTTATTTAATTGCTTATTTATTTGCTTATTTAATTGCTTATTTACTTGCTTATTTACTTGCCTTGCCTAATTACTTGCCTCTTCAATTCAATCAATCAAAATCAAAATTCAATAATAATTCGGTACATATCAAAATTCAATACATATGTCGGACTCGAACGGAAAGCGGTGAACTCTATCCGCAGTGTACCCTGCTATACGCGGCATATACAGCGTGGAATAAAGCAATATACATTTTTATATAAATGGTTAGGCATTGAGCGAATATATTTTGGTTTCTTAGCAAAAAATAAATCTTAATATGTCGAAAGATCTTGTTAAAATATCCCTACGTATTTCCAAATGAATGCAATCCCTTTGATATATATTTTACTTGAATAAACAAGGATACACGTCAAAGTCCGATCCCTACGAGAGATTATATTTATTTATACATTGTCGTTTATTGTGTGACATATTTTTGTTTTATGTTTTGTATCAGCCATGAAAGATTTCTGTGATAATATAATGATAGCTTTATATGAGATATGAAGTTGTCCGATAAAGCAAAACTTTACCATCTTTTAATGAAGACTTTTTAAAAAACGCCTGCGTTGTGCTATTATGTAACACTAAGCTAAAGCACATAATGTGGAAATATAAGCTTTGTATATATACATAGCTTATAATTCCACATTCTTATTATTTTTATTTTATATTATTTTTTCTGCGCACACGGACCGTAGACCTAAATATTTGATTTCGTTTTGATTTGAATCGGTATGTACTTTCACCCGCTGTGTTTAACCAACCTGTGGAAGGTTGGCTGGAAAAAATCTCTCTAAG
>JBAIZZ010000312.1:70270-223542 GCA_037355905.1 Heliconius aoede
CTCTGGTGATATATGTTATTTATTTGAAATTTGAGCGTAAAGTGGGGAAAGATTTCTAAGTGTCTTAACATTTCCTTTGTCTAACCTGCTATATGGAGTTACAACGTGAAACAAAAAAAAATTATAATTAAAATTTTTAATTTTGTATTTCGATCACAACACAACGCCGTTCGTTCTATATTGCGAACTTATCACAATAACTGTTGCACGACTGCAACCACACGAGTTAATTGAAAAGCCATAGTGTCACATTTTGTAAATTTATAGCGCAATAATATTCTATTTGTCAAGTAATAGGTATAAAGTGAACCATAAATAGATTATCGATAATTATGATGATCAGATAATATGGAATATTTGCAGCTGTTTAGATCCATAATAATTATGTGATAAGTAGTTCCTGACATTTGCCTCGTTTTGCTTTACTACCTTTGATTTATAACTTTGACTATTTTGCTTTTTTAATTTTTGACTCCCAATTCGATGCACACATATTTTTTTTATATTAATCAGTTTGAGTTTCATAACCTTATTTTAATTCTTTTTTCAGCTTCACGCTATATTCCACATTTTTTTTAACTTATGTTTAGTTAATTAATTTATGTTTAGTTACCACCAAAGTGAGATCAAAAGCTCTAAGAAAAAAATCATGAAAATTAAGAAGATTTAACAATAATTTCAATTCAATCTATAAAATCCATGAGTAAAGGAAAATTTCAACGATAATCTTTCACAGAATGAACAAAGTACCTAATTATACTTAATTTCTTAGCTCGTTTACCCACCTCTTAGCGTCTTTTCCATTTTAAATAGATTTTTTTTCTTCTTTAATGACAAGAAGTACACTATTTAAGTGTACTTCTTGTCATTAAAGAAGATATTTTAAAAACTAAAGTAATTATACTTTAGTTTTTAAAATATCTATTACTTGTATTACCCTAGAAAAGGTACTTATGTTGTGTAATTAACTTATTTACGTGAAATAAAATACTGAGATTGATCTCATAACTAAGTTGGAAAATTAAACAGCAAAACCAATAAAGGTAAAGAGACTGTAATGAAAAGCGTACGTGCTTATTAAATGTATTATTTATTTAAAGTAAAATTGTTTTAAAAAGAAGAAGTGAGAAGAAGTAGTGTAGAACTTTTAACACACAATAATTAATCAAATGATAATAATAAAAACATTAATTAATTAATTGGTTAATTTATGTCAACATTGTAGCTAATATTTTTTTTGTGACTACTAACAACAATATATTAGAAATAGTCTCTTAAAAAGTGAAGTATGTACTTATTTAACTTATAATGCATATATATATTATAATATAACATTACAAGTTTCAAGATGATCATATTTTGCTGGATACTACATAATTTTTATAGTATAGACATACTAGTATAACATTTTTTGTGAGCACTTCCTCTTTACTTATATCAGCTGTTACTCCACGTAAGAGCCGTTCTCCTCGTCCTCCATGACAGCGGCTATTGAAGATCTAATAATATCTTGATTAAGAGCAATCTGTTACTGACAACTGACGTCACGTTATAGTATAGAGATCGCTTATGTTGATGTTTGCGGCATCAACATACATACAGTGACTTATCATTTGCAGCCAAATTTATATAAGCAGATTTGACTGACATATTAGCTTATTAATGACGAAGTAAGATATTTTTATTGTTTTGATTTATAAATATCCTTGATGGATATTTATAAATAATATATTATTTTATCGTGGATGATATGCGGGTAAAGTCGCGAGCGCGCCGCTAGTATAAAATATATAGATTTTTTTCTGTGGAGGATTAACAAACGTGACTTCACGACTTTTTATTCTCTAAAGAAGCTTAAAATAAGCGTCCAAAGCAAAAGTGAATCCAAATGTTACGAAAATATATCTTGAATATACATCCGTTGTGTCTAAAACTAGCTTCCAACACATTCCAAAATTAAACTAATTCGTTCAACAGTGCTGCAAAAATGAGAACATGAAGTTTTGCACTGACCGCAGTTAAGTGGCTCCGGCCACAGTTCATTTTACTTCTCGTATAATCATGGACCTGGATTTCACACAGAATATAGTGCATATTCTTTATGCAGCTTCACGCTTTATATATGTGGGACACATAGTGTTTTATTTAGGTAAAAATATTCCGTTCTCCATTATCCAGCCAATCAGCTAATTTTACGAGATATTGTATGTTTAGTGTTGAAATTCAACAAAGGGCTAAATTATACGCAATTCCTATGCACCATAACTGCTTCAATTAAAAATCTGCAAGCAATGAGTGCAGAGAAATAGCCCAATATACTTGAAATATGGCAAAAATCTAAAGTGTGGCCAGGAAAACTAAAATATCCTAAAATGTAAACGAGTTTTATTCTTTTTGTGTACAAAAAGGTAACGTAAAGCGTGATAAGATCGAGTTTTGTGGTTATTCTCAAGAGACAGTATAGTGGAACAGCAGCGATAACCATAAGTGGCTATAGTAAATGAATTATAAATTTCTTGGTTGCTTCTTTTCTTGCATTTCCGACATTTTTATATTTGGAGGAAGAGGAGGCCAATTTGACTGTTAACGTGATTACTTGTGGGTTCGATCCCCCTTCGAGGAAAATATTTTTTTATTTAAATGTATATTTTAATTTCTTCGCTCTGGTATCGAGGCAAAACGCGGCATTGAGTTCTGCTACTCAACACTACTAATACCTTCAGAATTGGAACGGAACGGAGTGTCTTAACTCTAGGTTATCTCTGCCTCCTGCGGTGTGCGGTATACAGCGTAAAACTGATTTATTTTATTTTTAAAGTGCAAACAATTAATATTTTTTATATTTTAAATTTTTAACTTAAACTTACACAATTCTATCAATCATATTAACTTTATTACTATTAAAGATTTATATACTAGCATAGGATCATGTTCATCAACACTGATATGACGTCTCTCGTATTACAGTACTAATATCGCACTAATTATAAACCGTCATATGCGTAACTGGGCTCGAAATTCTCGTTAACCTAATGCCACATCCATTTAGCTGCTTACATCTCTTTTATACTAGTTACATTATGTTACTTTATGATTATTTGAGTTTAATATTAGTATACTCAAATAATATAGTATAATACTTTATGAAAGTGGCATAATGTCGTCAAAAATATAATATAGTAAAAATTGTGATCATATTCTACTTTTTTCACATTATAATGATGTAACAACCACCATACAAATGACTTGCTTAATGGTTAGTTTCTTTTTATTTCAGCTCCACGCTATATCCCGGTTGCGGCAAGGTGTTAAAGCTCTCCGTGCCCCACTTTCCGCCGTGACGTATCTCAACGCCGCGCCTTATTTTATCAAGGTGAAGAAATAAAACTAATAATAAATAATAATTCTTTCCCCCTTGTGAGAACCGAACCTACTATCGCGCCGTTTGTGCTCGGTGCCACGACGGCCTCATATTTTCTTTTTTTATACATGTCTTACTTGTAATAGAATGTATTAATATAGTTTTGCAAATGTCAAGAAATTTCTTGCATTGTAGGTCAGCTCATTATAAGTTACTCGGCAGTGAAGCTTAAAGTAAAAGCGATGTTCAATGCAATTTTATACTGATAAACTTTAAAGTAGTTACACAGAAATTATTTTTCTGATATGATATGTTATATGTATCATTTATCCGTGTCGTTGAATTTTTCATATCAATTTCTTACAAGAGACACTTTTTAATAGATTAATGGTTGTAAATGTTTTTATCTTTTTAACAATTTATTCATTTATTAATATCTCTTCAATCTTCAATTATGATAACTAATGTTTCAATTTGTGTGTAAACATTGGTTTTTGACATTATCGCAATAATGGATTCCTCATTAATCAGCCTCATGCTGTATTCTGTATATAGAAGGGTAGGCAGAAGGAACTTAGTGTTAAGACACTCCCCACTTTCCACTGAATTTTTCGAGGCATTGATCGTTGAGTAACAACTCAACATCAGGCGTTTGCATTGGTGCCAGAGCGAATAAATGAAAATATGAATATATAACAGATTATTCCCCCGAGTGGGGATCAAACCCACGGCCGTTACGTGACATTCACACCCTTGCAGGGGCCTCTGCCTCGTATTTAGTAAAATATTTTTTTTGTATGTCTTTAATTTCATATGTAACTTTATTTCCTGAAAAATATTGAATATCCAATGAAACAAAGTAAATGAATAAAATCCTTTTTATCTATTGAGTCAATTGTTTTAATTTTATTTTCATCTCAAATGAACGCTGTTATTTTTCAATGTTATTATAAAAACTCTTTGGAGCAGAAAGATTCATTCCCTTTACTGATCAAAGACTTTTGTAATTCGTTATTCATTCGAAATGCTTGTCCACAATAATGATTTGAAGGTAGAGATTTGTGATAATGAATCCAATATAATGAAGCTTAACGATTCTAATTAAATTTTAGTTAACGATATAATCGAGAATTTCTTCTTCTTCTCGACGTGTCCTGGGAACGTAATTAAAAATCTGCAAAAATATTGCAATTTTCACAATATTGAAAGCCAAGGCAAGACGACGTCGCCCATAATAATTGGAATTGTCAATATTTTAAAAATATTAACAAATTGCAAATTAATTAAGAAGAATTAGGATAAAGTTGAAGCTAACGGTTGTCACTTCGATTCCTACTCGGGAGAATAAGTAATTTTCTTTTCCTCGCTCTGGTAAGAAGACACAGTGCGACGTTAATCCACATAAAAAATTCCACCCCTCAAGACACATTTTTCAAAAATTAAGCAGAAACTAAAAAACGAAGTATCTCATCTTCTACTTTATTCTTCTATTACTATGTACTAACATACAATGTCAATCTAAAAAAAAAGTTTAACGCTGTTAAATTTGTACGTTATTATTACTAATTACTATATAATATCTAACGGTCGCTTAGGAATTCGGCCCCTTCCTATATTTTAGTTTTCACCGCTTCATTACGTTATTGCTTTTTCTATAAAGTATCTGATTTTCAGTATTATTAGATATGTGTATATATCCTTATTTTCTTTACAGCAATAACTCAAATAAATAAAAATATTTATTTCATTTAAATAATATAGAAAGTAATATCAACGAAATTTAAAGAATTCTATAATATTTTTATAATACAAATAAAATTTTAACATTATTTTCATTTGTTAGACAGTCTCATTTATTCAACTTCTAGTCAATTGTGTACCATCGCCTCTTTTGTTTATCGATGATACTTATTTAATTAAGAACAGCGAGACAAGTCAAAAAAAGACATTCGTCTTTTAAATACTTATTAGCAATAATCGTATCATAGTTATTTGCATTTCTATTTATATAAGGTGCATATTGATTTTGTTAAGATGTAGTGAATATTATATCTCACAGAGTTAAACACCCTATAACCTATACTATCCTTCAGTATCAGTTTACAAACTACAAACATTCGTTTTGTTATTGCAATAATAACTCTAAAAAATATTTTCTTTTCCTACAAGTATCCAATATTTCTTAGCACCCTCTAAGGAATATTACCATGAAGTTATAAATGAGAGTAAGTAATATCGTAAAATATTCATCTGCTGTGGAGAAACTATATTAATAAATCCCAATGTGGCGTGGACTTGGCTCTAAAAGTTTTTACGAGGGATTTCCCCTGTTTCTGATAAAGTATTAGGCGTTGGAATTAATTCGTAGCGCTTTGTAAAGACAAGAGATGGCACAAGCAATACTCTATTTTGTTGTTACCTATAGTTCTATATACATTGTAAACATCTATCATAGGACGTCATTTGCCGAACATAACCTTTATTAAAATCATAAATTACAACACTGTTTAATTCATTGAATATGTCGAAATTTGTGCCCGTTTTGCTTCATTACTTTAATATGAACAAAAATGCAGCTGAAGTTCATCGTATTTTAGTGAATGTCTATAGTAAACATGCTCTTTTAAATGGGAAATGCTACCGCACACGCCGTGTTCTCCTGATATTGCATCTAGCGACTACCACGCGAAATAAATAACATTCTTATATTAAAAAACGCTACGAATTAATTCTAACACCTAATAATTTGTGGGTCAATTTTTGCGGGCCATTTAGTAATTGAATAAATGCAGCGGCTTTAAGTAAAAAGTTTGCTTTATCTTCCATCAATTAAAATATATCCATCAAACAAATACTAATAATGTCATCATATTGTTATTTAAGAGATAAAAAAGTGATTTAGTGTTTTAACACTAGATTCCCTCTGCTTAGCCCACTGTGTGTGGGTTACACCGTGAAGCTGAAGTCGTTATTATTATTAGCTAACAATGTTTGTAAACAAGTATTTTCCACATTAATTTACTACTTCGCGGCATAGAAGTACAAAAAAACATCACCTAAGATAAAAAGCCATTAGACGATGCAAAATATTTTTGTTGAATGATACTGAAGTCTCATAATTTATCAATGCAAGTCGCAAGAATTAAAGAACATTTGGTGTTGTCATCCCAATTAAGGTTTAATCCATCATAGCGCCATGCTCGTTTTATTTACAAAGCGATTATCTGCGAACTCACCATTAATCTGACTCCAAGTACGGATTATCTTTGAAACATTTTACCCTATGACTTTAGTAGGAAATAATATCGCTCATTAATTTATTTAAATGGAAATGGAAATTATATCATTTTCACTGTAAATAGCTGTCGTGGCGCATTGGTAGAGTGTGTCACGCGTCCTTGTGTTCGATTCCCACTCGAAGATATTAACTATTTTCATTTCCCCCGCACTGAGAAGAAGAAAGAACACTGTAATCACTATAAGTATAACAAAAAAACATTATGAAAAAGTAAATAGCATTATTCATTTAATTTCCAGTAAAAGTAATACATTATACATGTACAAAATACACACAAATTCAAAGTATAAACATACATAAACACCGATGACATAAAAGTCGTTCGCCACTTAACGAATTTCAATTAATAAAACTACCAAAGCTGAATGACCGCCTGTCTGTACCGCCGCCTCGTACATTCGCGCCCAACTTCGATAAATTACGTGGATTAAAACTGAAGCGAGCCACAATGTCGGTGTTCATTGTTGCTTAACTGGATAAAAATTAAATTGTCATTATTCGGTTTTTGTTTTTTTTTTTTATAAATATTTTTTTTGTACGTCGGTCAAATATGACGACGTGCACGAGCAAAACAATGCTACTATAAATGAGCTATTTTAAATTGTTTTGATTTTTTCCAGTTGTTTTTAAAATTTATGTAATAGTATAGTATTTTTACTTCAATATGTTGGTTATGGAAGTCTCGCTCAGACGCGCACCATGAAAAGAAGAGAAGTCTCTAGACAACCCTCCACCAATGGAGAGAAACAGAGTGGCCATGATAATGATGAAAACATCTGGTTACAAAGCATATCTATTTAATATGTAATGAAATCCTTGTATATTTATATTATTATACTTAACTTTAGCAGATATAGATCATAACATTAAAATTACAACTTTCTCAACAACACAATATGTTCGAATATAAAATATTCAAGTTCAAACAAAGCTGAAGGAGGCTTGAAAGTTCATTTTCATACAATCGTAAAACGAAATGTGTTCAACGAGTCCAGTTAGTATTTGTTACTTGAGACATAACAATTTAAAGGAATGACTCTCTGCAAATTGGAATTTCTCTATTTCAATTTAATTGCGATCCCTCGCGAGAAGTTCAGACTTAATGTTACACTTGGTTAATATTTACAATAATTGTTGCCATTTAGCTAATTAATTTCCGGCTTCAGCGAAGACCCAATATTATGAAAACAGTGTTTCGAAAACATATTGTACAACAGGCTGCCTAATTTTATTTCATTTTAAGACAACATAACGTGCTTAAATGTAGAAAAGAGAAAATCTTAAAAAGAGATGTAACGTTTATTGTTAATTGGAAAAATAAAATTTTGAATTTCTTTGTTAGATGTATTTCTTATGACTTTTGGTCTTATTTGTATATATAATATTCCAAAATACATAAATATGAAATGAGAGTCCAGTAAAATGTTAAGTAATGCTTCGTTCTCGATTTCATCGACAAAATGACAATTATTAAAATTTGAAGTACTTCAGAAGCTAGGGGATTTTAGCGAATCTGCTAAATTCCAGGAATGTAGATTAATGAGTTCTGAAAAACTCAAAAGTAGATTGAAATAGTTCTTGGCTGGACCTGCTAGCGTATCTTGGTCTGTTTGTATATAAATATAAAAACAATTATGTAACTTGAGGATGAGTAATTTATGCTGTTTACTTAATTAACACAATTAATTATAAAAATTTAACACAATATGTCGTTAAAATATACTTTCCTTAACTAAATGTCAAAGCTTAGATGTCACCATTGTTCTAATAAGAAACGCTATGAATATACTGGATGTTCATAATATACAGATGACTATCACAAAAACAATTAGCATTTAGATCATTAAGCTTTACTTAACAAAACGATATAAAGCGAGACGCCGTAACACCAGCAACTGCAACGAATAGAATATTAAACAGTATTTACCCTTCATTACCTATATTTTGTGTACATTTATGTATGAATCATTAATGTGCTTTACTCTCTGTTTTAATTCTTAATTAAATGCAATAAATTAGTATCGTGTGACATGGACGGCATAGACATGTTTGTTAACAATGTGGGAAATAAAGTATTTATTTAACTAAACTAGTCATCGTTGGCAGCTTTAGTTGTGTTAAATATAATATTTAATAATAATATAAAATATAATATATACAATAATACACAAAAAGGTAAATGGTACATTTTTTAACATCACGCAGTATCCCACATACTTAAATAGCAGGGTAGGCAGAAAGTACCTACAGCTAAGACGGGAACAGATCCCATACAAATCTCAAAACATTGACATTAACATACGAATATCCAATAATAACTAATATTTGGTGTTTGATTAACAAAGAACTAAATCCTGACCGCTGACGCATGAAACTATCATCCGTTTAAGTTATTAAGTTATGCAAAATGTTTCGAACACTGTTAACAACGTTGATACCGTTTGTTAATCAGCTGTCGTCACGCAATTGTAAAATGGGTCACTGCAAGTGAAATTATGATAGCGCTCGTCATAACAATCAAATTTATTTTTCTTCTCGTTTTTGGTATTTGAAATTTGGTATTTGGTATTTGAAACCAGTCTATTTTCGAGATCATCGTGAAACAGTGGACCAGTATCTGACCACACATGTGACGGTTGTGGATTCGATGATCGCTTCAAAATAAAGACAAAATGTAGCGTTGAGCTCCGCCACTGCAACACGCTGTGTCTCGAATTCGGACAGAAAACAGAGAACACTCATTTGAGCTAATGACACAATTTATTATGCAATTAAGATATTATGCCTGAATGAATGCTATAATTTTGGCTGCAAATTATACTTGGGAGATATGGTTTGTGTAATTTCATAATAATTTATACCTATATTGTTGTAGGCGTTTCCCGGAACCGTTAAATTATTAATTGGCCTTGTTTAATGTAAAATTTACAACTGTTGAAGTTATAATAGATATACAGTTTTCCTTTAAAAATGTTACGAATATAGAGGATAGACATTATGGCAATTACTTCTTTGTTTCATTTTGCCCAAAATAATTATAAATGTTTTTAGTATTAAATACAAGCAACGAAAATACCCATCGTCGCTGAACCGTAGCTAAGCCTCAGCTTAAATATTTATGTCTTATAAAGTTCTAACCGAACTGGATTTTTACTTTGCTCCATTTCAAGTTTACCAGTCTATATCAATGTTTCAACAAGCTGCGGAGGTCTCGATGACATTTATGGGCAGTTACCGAAATGGGTCAACCGTTTGTAATTAATTTACAAGTTCATTGTGATTATTGGTGTTAGGCGAAAGTTTTTGATAATTCTACGTTAGAAATGGATTGAGGCCAGTCGTGGTGCAGGAAAAAAAGCGTGTGGTTGTAAACGCGACTAGTTGTAGGTTCGGTCCTCACTCGAAATAATAAAATATTTATTTAAATACTTATATTAAATATTAGTGTTTTTTTTCGAATGGACTTTACTGTTGACCTGGACTGCTCTTAATAGCGTCACCGTACGGGTAAAACTATGTTAAATTATTTTTCTACTTATCTAGAGCTGGGACTATTTTAATTGCTTTCTAATTGCTTACATATAAATTTAAGAAATATAAATCTATAACCTTACTTACACGTTATAACGAGAGATAAGAAAATTATATGTATTACATATAATTTTCTTATCTCTAGTTTTTTAAATGTAACGTAATGTAATGTAATTTTTTTTAATGTTTTAATTTTTTTATGTATTTATAGCACTTTTTTTATATATATGGTTGTTTTTTTTTTCATGTTATGTTTGTGCTGCCATTTGTCTTTAAACTTCATTCTCCCTTTTTGTGGTCCATAATTGTTGGTAACAGTTGTTTTTTAATTGGGTAGTCCATACGATTTTTGGTGTCACGGCGGGCTTTGAAGAGTATTGGGCATTTAAACCCCATTAGTGTCGTTGGTAGGAATGCTTATGTAGTTTGGCCCTTGTTAGACTCCATGTATCTCTTGTTCCAGGCTTCCACAGTCACTCAGTACTTCCACAATGAACACTCGTCATAGTCGGCTTCCTTTTGATTTGCCGCTTTTGCAACGAGCTGGCATGAGTCGCCCTCTCGTTTCCTGGAATACCAACATGCACCTTCACCAAAAAAAATCTAATATTTCTACACTCTATTGAAGCTCATTTTATACTTTCTTTAATGAAATATACTATTGGGTCAGACGTATCTTGGTTTTCCAGTAACTTCTCATAACAGTAAATATTTTGAATATAAAATTTCCATTTGAAAACTTAGCAGTTGGCTTACGAATGAAGGAATTCTAAAATTGGTATGCTATAAATATTCTAAAATGTCATTGGAAAATACAACAAATATTAGTTTAGGGGTAAAATTATTTATGGAAGTGTATTACTGAACGTTTAGTTTTCGACACTATTTAAATTGTACATCCTATTATAAATGCGAAAGCACGTTTCGTACTATTAAAAATAATTATTCTATTAAAACGGGACTCAGAAGGCTTATATTTTACCGTGGACATTAATTAATTAATATCAATATTGATTTAATATATTACATATCCCTTACAACTTTTGCCCATATTAAATCGCCGTTATAAAGTGCATGTACAAAGAAGAAAGCAATCTATGTGTACATATTTGTCATACAGTTTTAGCTTAGTATAAGATATATATATAATAAATAAATGTATTTTGAAGAGTTACAAGAGATACAAGAGTTAATAAGTATGTAAATAAGATGATATTGATATGGCGCAGGAGCACAAAGTGTGAATGTAAACGCGACAGATTGTGAATTCGATTCCCACTCGAGAAAATATATTTTTTTTTCATTTCTTCGCTTTGGTCTCGAGGCGAAGCACGGCTTTGAGTACTGCCACTCTACACACAATGCCTACAGAATTTAGCAGAAAATGGGCAATGTAGTATCTTAACTAAAGGTTCTCTCTGCCTGCCCTGCTATGTGCGTGATAGAGCATGACGGTACATAGAATATAAAAGTTAAAACACTATAAAAATAAACATCGATTTTAATATGATACTAAATCTTTATTTATTACACAATTCAATTCATTTTCAATATTATTTTTATGTGAACGTACTATAATAGAATACATAATAAATATTTTGTTTGATTATAACAATATTGCTTACACAGTAACGTTTATTATTGAAGTGATCCATTAAATATTCTCTCAATAATACAATAAAGAAAATATTTCTAATATTGAAAATGGTTAAAGTATATTTATTTAAAAAAAGGACTTTAAAATTTGGGGCTAACATTGCAAATTATATAACAGTATTAGTAGACCAAAAAAATCGACTTTTTCTTTAAAACATTTACTGCTGGAACTTCAACCCGTTAGCATGTCGAACATCGATTAAGCACATCCTGCCATTGCAGTAAAATGGCCTCGGTACCAGATATCTTGCATAACTTGAATTAGTGAGATACTAAGAACTCATGGGTACGTAACTTATAATCTAATAACTCTAATGTCACACAAGGTTAAGAATTCGGCCCCTAGATAATTCACCTTGCTTCGTCACAATTTTATTTCTCTGTTAAATTGAACACGTTTCAAACGTTCGTAACACGTTTACAGCCATACATAAGGTGTACACGCCCAAAAACGATATTGTAGGCACGTGGATGACTTGCCAAGTGGCTGGAAATGTTTGAATACAAACTAGATTTGTCTATACTTTTATCCCTTTACGGTTTTAGCTCATACCATCGTATATTCGGCACACTACTCGCCTGTCAATGGAATCATCTATAGATCCACTGCGTTTTGTATAGCTGATTCCATTGACAGGCGAGCAGTGTGCCGAAGCCGATACCACCCGTTTAAACTTGAATAGGAAATAATAGATTTTGACAATCCTATAACGTGGTAACGGTTAGCGAAGTTGGTAGAACTAGAAAGCTAAACGGTATAATAGAGAGAAGTGTATTTAAGGCAATAATAGTTTTTACAATTTTTTTATCAATTTGGAATAGTTTTAATTTTTTTTTAAAATTAAAAAGTCGTCATTTATTTAAAAATAATTGTAATTTAATGATAAATATAAATTTCCTAAATATATAAAAGATATAAATTATTATTTTTACATAAAATACAATCTGCTCAAGTTCATTAGCCTCCTGTTCGTCACGTACAAATATCCTTATTTTTTTACATATTCAAGCACTGTTAGTCTCGTCAAAGAGACTTCACAGAGACAACACAGTCTAACATAAACTCGCACAAACCTGTAACATAATTTTAGTTTTGTTGAAATAAACAAATGGACCGTGAAAAGACATTAGAATTTTTTAAAGTGCATAAATCATATCTAGCTATATTTTTAATTGATTTTAACTATATTTTTGTTGACTTACTCAATATTTTCTGTTTTTTCTTAGTTAACACAGTATCTCGCATATTCTCCACTTTCCAGGCATTTCTTGAGACACTGCGTGTTGAGCTGAGTTGCGGTATTTAAAACTCTTTGCCTTGTTACCAGAGCGAAAGAATAAAGAAATATAAAATATAATACAAGTACATATAAAACATACGATAGCCTCTAATTGCATTTTCAATAAATAAAATCATAGAGCAATGTGAACAGATTGCTCAATAATTACCCGGGACTATTTAATTATAGTAATCCATATATGGAATGCAATAATAGGTAGACATACGCATTGTTTACACAAATATTTTATGTATGTAACATGCTTTAGGTGTATGTTTTCTTGATTTCTAGATCTAAAAATACAAATATGTACTTATTCTTTACTGTTTTTTTTAAATCTTTTTATCGAACGTAATGTCAGAAGCTATCGTCGTCACGGCCTCTGATAGTAAGTGAATTATTCAATTGTTTTAACAAGTAAATTTTGTAAAGACTTCCTTTTTTATGAACATGTATCCTCACAAAGAAAAATGGTGAGCAAAAACACTAAAATTACTTGTAATATTATAGTAAAAATTTCTTTACAAATAATATTTTATTTTATTTTTTTAAATATTCTTGTTTAGATTGCTGTTTGCTGTTATTTTTTTTAATATTCTTCTTTAGATTGCCCACAAAGTTTGACTATAAACGCGACTGGCTGTAGGTTCGATCCCCACTCGAGGAAGTGATATATTTATTTCAATTTAATTTTATATTTCCATTTCTTCGCTCTGTTGTCAATGTAAAGCGCACCGTTGAGTTCTGCCACTCAACACGCAATGCCTCCAGTTTCGGCGGAAAATGGGACGACGATCGAAGTCTTAACACTAGGCTCCGTCTGAATCTGGCCCCGAATATGGCGTGATACTGATTTTAGTTTAAAAAAAGAATGAAAGTGATAGTCACATTTAATAGAATGAAACGCTTGTCTCACTGATAATATGTGACCTTTGTATATAGTAAAGTTATTTTCTTTATAAAGATATTTGCACTAACAGAACGATCATACTCGTATATACGGGACATGTACTTAGTTCTTTATCAGTTGTCTGTGAGATTTGAGCTGGCAAGCAGGATGGACTATTTGAGTGTGTTCTTGCTTCTTGTATTTTCAACGAGTGTTTTGTGTGAAGGGGGTAGGTTTTAGTTATTTATTTATCCACAAGGAACAATACTTGCGTTTCTAAGATTAACTTTAACTTAACTTTGATTCGAGCAATTTGTTATGGGTTCCAAATTCCATTCTAAGGAATGTTTAAGTTAATGAAATTGTAATTGCCTGCCCTGTCTTAGTAATGTCGTAATATTTCTTTAAAAATATTGATAAATAAAAAACACAATTTATCATTTATAAATAAATTGAAATATATTGTCTTAAGTAATATATATTTTTCACTCATGGCTTAAGAATGTTGTACACTTAGTGGGAAAAGACGAATAATAATAATAATAAGAAGCATCATGTAGTAGTTACTACATGATGATTTCAGTTATATCTTAAATATAACAAATATTTACTACGTCACCTGTATGTGAAATATTTTCCCTTTGTAAATACCATATTGTATAATTTAACATCGAGTAGTTATATTATATTATTTTTGACAACAATACTTAATGTTTCATTTTTTTTTCATAAACAAAGAATTAACAATCAATTAAGCCTTTTATTGATTTAATCCGTTAGATTAATCTTGCATTACCCACAATGTAAACAATCTAATGAAGAGTGATAAAACACTAAAACTAACTTATTTTCCTTTCCTTTACAGTTTCAGTACAGAAATATAAATACAAATTTATTTATTTCTTATAATTAAGCTCCATATGAGTGATAGATATCCAAATATCACATTTTTATTTATTTTATTTATTTCGTTGCAAGGGTTTTCTGAGAAAAAAACTTCTTCTTTCTTTCTTTTCTTTCTTTTATATAGTATCTTCTTTCTTTTATTTTATAAAGTTAGAAGACTTTGTTTATAATTACTTACTTTTCAGGATCACTTCTCACAGCCTGCGCTGTGGAGGACACGGAATGCTTAAGCAAAACAACACAACAATTTTTAGAAAAAACATGCAAAGGTATACCGGCATACGACATAAAGGCCATTGACCCGTTGATTATTCCATCCCTAGAAATCAAATTGGGTGAGAAGGCGGACACGATATTACATTACAAGAATCTTAATGTGACCGGTCTAAAGGACCAACAGTTCTCTGAATTAAGGTGAGATCTCAATAGAAAATTGAACTATGCTTATTAATTTCATTTCCTGCCATGAAAACGTGCAATTGTGAAACTACATAAATACAATGTAATATTAAATTAACAGAGCTAATATTGTTTATTTAACAGAATGGATAAAAATAAGAAATCCGTTTTGCTGCAGACTCGCATGCATTTGACTATAGTCGGGGATGTTACCATAGAACATAATAAAGGATCTCGGGCATTTTCCGGTGCATACGTAATAAAAGGAAGTAAGTAATACACTCATATTATCTATATTCATAAAATTAGATGTTCCCACTGACTGACGTAAGATGCACGCACAGCCGTAACCGCTGAGGGTAGAAACTTGGTGAAATTTGGACAGATGTTTATTTTCACAATTGGATGAAATATGAATGTTTGTATGGAAGAATATTTAAATCGGGATCGATTTTTATAAAATTTGTAATTTAGACTCTAAAAATATTTAATTTAACATATGTTTCGTAATTTTTTATAAGTCACCCCCTAAAGTGAAAATAATAACTTCATAAACATATTTAATAAATATTGGTATAGTCAAGCGGGCGAAGTCACCCAGGTCGACTAGTTGTAAATAAAAAAAATATATTATATTATTACTGACTATATTTAAAAAAAACCTACTGCGAAATCAAATCTAATCAGTAATGCTGCTCCGTTTATTTCGAATAGATATCAAGTTGTATTAAATCATGTGTTAATTTAATTTAATAATTGGAGACTATATGAAAATAACATACATATTTAGTAATATTTATAAGCTAATGCGTCGGTAAAAGTTTCGATATCGACTGGGTTCGTATTCTTAATGGCAGTAGTTATGGTACAGTGACCTCTTCGCACAACCTCTCTAATGTAATTACAAAATACATAAAAAATAAAAATATTATATATCAAACCATACAAACGTTGTTAATATGTAAACGCCAAGAGAATTTGGTTCGAGATTAATCTCGTGTCCGAAGCGTGGACCCGACATTTCTCTAAACCCGAGCTTTCTAATTAAGCTAATTTTAACTCTTTAAAGCAACATTGCTGTTCAAACGTCTCTTATGTGAATTATATTTAAGCATTTTAAAGTTTCTTCGTCAAAAAGTGTTATATATAATAAACTTAAGGACTTTTAATATATTTTTTCAGTCACAAATTATGCTGCCGTAAAACTATGATCTGTTTATAGATTAAAAGTACAAAATAATAAAAATATATATATTTATGATTAAAAAATATTTTAATCATTTAAATAATAATTTAATTATATAATATTTTGTAAATACTTTAAATAAAAAATCTACTACCTCTTCTTCGAATATGACATATGCAAAGGAATATTTCATAAAAATTACTTTCAACTTGGTTTTCGATAAAATTTAAGTAATGATACGCTGCTTTACTCAAATTAAACAATTTCAGTATATAGTTCAACTTAGATTAGTTTAAGTTATCAATTCTATAGGGGGTCCCGAGAAACTTTTTTTTTAGTTTTAATTCATAATTTTAATATCCACAGCTGCTTTAGGAACAACTAGGTACGGCTACGATTATAAGCTTGACGACAAAGACGTCGAGCATTACGAAGTTGGGCCTGAAACTACATCTTGCCAAGCGGTGAGTGAACCGGAAGTGACCATAAGTTCCGAATTGAGAGAGGCATTAATGTCAGGTTAGTTATTATTTTATAAACTTTTCTTGATAAACTACGGAGACAAATTATATTAGTGAAAGTAATTTAATGTTTTGTGTAAAATGACATACACGTTGTTATGGCACGTGTATTAGAGGTGTTCAAAGTTTAATTAGCTCTATGAAAGCATTTATTATTGAGATTGAATTATGATATTATTTTCTTTTCAGATAAAGATCTCAAGGAAAAAAATCAAAAATACAACGCGAAAAGAAAAGAAATCCAACAAAATATTTTCTGTAAAATTGTAGAGAAAGCATATGTTACCGTCGTGCATAACATACGAGCGGCTGCAAAAATTTTGCCCAGAAGTGCATTTATTAAAGATGAATAGAAATATACACGTATACCCGCGTGTACATCTAATTTTTGAATCTCACTATTGCAACAAACAATTGAATATTATGGTAATATATCTATTAACGTTTACTTTAAATATTATGGTAATATATAAATATTAACAAACATTTTGTTTCATTAAATTAATGAGGCCATTCGTGGAAAGCGTGCAATTGTAAACATAACAGGTTGTGGGTTCCATTTCCACTCGAAAAATTAAATATCTAACACTAGTGGACCCACGCAGATTCGCTCTCTTAAATTATAAGAATATTTATTAGTGATGTGAACGAAATTATTTTCGATAGAATTAGTAAAAAAATATAAGCCTAAATCATCAATATAAACCAAAAAAATAACAAAATACACATAAGTAAGGGAAATAATAATAAGAAGTGAAGCTGATTTATAAAATAATTGTTTACACGGTAGTTTTAAATTCTAAGCATCTCAGCAATCCTTCTTCGACCCTTGACCTAAGATAATGTTATTACAACTATTTATAAATGTAACAAATAAGTTATTATCTCACAACAGATAGCTGACACGAGTTAGGGACTAATTGATGCATAAAATAAATATTTACAAGTTGTATAATGCTTTCTTAACATAGTAACTATACGTCGAAACGTTAAAGCGATATTCGTAGATTCATTCCCCAAGTGATCGAATATAATACTTAACATATACATAAATTATATTTACATATTTGACATATTTAAATTATATTTATTTTCGTGATTATAATGTCGGATTCGGGTATGTACTCCTTGATAATATTGTTGAAAACGGCGGATATGACTATCGGAGTATCTTAGCACTTTGTTCCCTCTAAATATCCCACCCGACCGAGTCGTGTTGAATATAATGTGGGGTGCGTGAAGGTAAAATAAAAATTATCTTTCGAAGTAAGAAATCACAACTGCCACGTCGCTACGGTAACATAGTATGAGATACCATCTCGCTGCCAATAGCAGGGTAGGCGTAGGCAACCGGGGAACCCAGTGTTGAGTCACTCTGATTTTCTTTACCCACTTTTTATCGAATTCTGAACGCATTGTGTGTTAAGGTACCACAGCGAGTAAATGAAAATATTAAAGAGCGTGAGAACAAAAATAAACCGATATATGGGCATTATTATATAAAAATTATTTGACATTGTGACCCGATAGGTTGTAGGTTCGATGCCCACTCGAGAAAATTGAAGACAAACAGCAGTATCTTGGTACTTTATTATTTGCAACAATGCGAAAGAATTACCAATGAGTTATCATATAAGTGATAAATATATTTTTAATAAACTTATCACAATGTTATACTTATAAAGAGTGTTTAGGTTAAAAACATCTTCTTAGAAACTATATTAATTTTGCTTAAAAACCATATACTGCTATTGGAATACAGAAATTACCTATATATTTTTTTATTCTTTTTTCTTTGCTTATATCCGATCAAAAGGAATCGAAGATTACCTCTACGTACTGTGGAAGCAGCGAGTCATATTGAATACATTTGTTTCGATGTAGGAATTTCATATAAAGAGTATGTAGGTAACTGAGCCAGACTACCATACAATGAACATTGCTGTATCACGAGTCCTCGTTTGTTTACTGATTTTAATTAAAAAATACGTTGTCGTAACTTAGTTCGACAGTAGCTCACTGTACGTTTAGTGAGTTAAAATCCTACTCAGGAAAAGTTTTTTGCTGGAGCTGGCTGGAAGCGGTTAAAATTCGACTGCAACATTAACACACGTATAACTTCATAAGAGAGGTCTATGAAAATTGCATAATTTTATTAATTGAATTGTACTGTTATCACTGAATTATTTAATACAAAGGAGGAGTATGCACTAGTACTCGCACTTAATAATTCAAATATTTTTTTGCTTAATATTTACTGACTAATTACAAATAACAATGTGAACGCGAAGGCCGATTCTGCCACTCTATCATTTGTTCGGTGCTCTCGCTTACACGCTTGGACCAGACAGAAAAACAATTTATACAGCACAGCCAATCATAAATGATGTTATTGATAACAGTATAAAACCATATGTATTTTATATTGATTGTAACGAATTCGAAATGTCTACTCAATACATTTTTTATCACACGAAGTCATACCGAGAGAAAACGCTTAGACTCGCTGTGAATATTTTACAAAAATCCTGAATAACATTCAATTTTTCCAAAAATAACATATCTGCGTACAAATTTATTTGTATGCCGATGTTATTTTTAACTATACTACAAAACACTTAAACAGAAATAAAATAATATTTTGAAAATAAATATGAATTATACAGTTCATTTATATTTTAAGCGTACAAGCATCTACAAACTAGCTTTAACAATAAAAATATAAATTCGCCGCTCAGCCAAAATAAATAATACACATTATTCAGGTCCTTGCTTGTTGAATTTGAATAAAAAATTACATGTACGCGTCCAATTTTGGTAAAACGCGTCATACACAATTGTAGGAGTTAATGTATGCTAATAAGGCTTAAAATCGTGGGAAACAAAATTTAAAACGTTTTACATTAGAAGAGCACCTGAGTATGTACATTTTATAAAAACAACTCATTATTCTTCGAGTCCTTTTGGACTTATAAGTTATATAAATTTGCATTCTTAAATCAACAAACCTTTACGGGGCTTCAAACGCGATAAATTTGAAGCGGATCGTTCAACCACACTCTTAAAAGCATGACCGAAACACCTGTCATGATAATACCGTATCGAAAATAAATATACATTTGTATGCGACAAGAATAAAAATATTAATAAATATTTTTTAAGACAGAAACGCCGCAAAATCTAACAGATTTTCATATAAACTTTTTTTTCTCATTTTTATACATTTATCAAGCATCTAATAAAGAAATAAATAAAGAACGTGAGATAGAAAAATTATCAAATGAAATAAAAATTAATGTTATATTTTTCTATATCACAACTAGCTAACTTCAAAAAGACGCGCGATGTTAGATGATAAAGTGACGTTTCAATAGGTAAATAGAGTCCAATTAACAATCTGTGAAGCGTCAAGCATGCTCGGAAACCATAAATAAACTGCAATAAGCAAGATGAAAGGAACATTCGCACTTTCTATTCATTTCATTTTCCGTTTTCCGTTGAGTGGCGTCATGCTTTGTCTTAGAAGCATTGTCATATATGAAGATATTATCTGTTTTCTCTGTTTTTTTATTTTTCAGGCTCAATTTTTTGGCACTAGACTATTTTGAGGAGAGCACCATGCTACGCCCGTGCCTACAAAAGCGGATAAATTAAAATCATTTAATTATAATCCCTAAGAAACGATCGATCCCACACCCATTGTATTTAAAGTTTGAGATCCACTGTGCCACGACGATCTGTGAAACAAATATTATTAAACAAAAATAACTTATAAATATTGTTATAGCCATGTCTTCCGAACCAAAAAAACCGAATAAAGGATTTACTATGCTGCCAATTTCCTATAACCTACTAAGAAAGAATACAGGTAAGTGCTTTTTACCAATGATCGGAACCTAACGTTTTATACAAGTAGTCTCAAAATATATGCACATCGAGGTGAATGACGTACACGCGATAGAGGACAGTAAGTTGTTAAAAACACATATACATTTTTATTTATTATTTATTTATTTTAGCTTCACGCTGTATCCCGCACATATATATATACCGTTTTACATTATTATTTTTATCATTAAATGTTAAACTCAAATTAGTAAGTTTTTTGTAATTATAATGCATATCTGCAATTAAGCATTTAAATGTAAGCATATTTACGTATAATTGTTACTGTATATTTTTATTCCGTGTTGAAGTGATTTATTTTATAATTAATTTAAACGTACGAAAAAATTATTTAATAGTTCACATACTAATTCCACATATTAAAGGAAAATGGGATATAAAATTTACCTAAGTAAACTCATGCGTTTTTACGATTCGAAAAAACGCAGAAAAGGATATATATGTAAGAGTTATTCCAAATATAACTTACAGAAAAGGTTTTATGGAACATTGCATTGTTAAACTTGAGCTTATGACGAAATGCGAAATGCTTGCCTTGAAGTTCACTTACTCACTCTAAATCCACGTTATTATCGATAAACTAAACATTGAGTTCTGTTTGCTTCTAAATTTTGTATACGTCAAATATAATGGCATCGTTAACTTATATTTTATTTGAATTCTCCAACATTTCAAATGTATAAAAATTCTAATGCAATGCAATATTTTTAATATTTATATTATATTTTGAAGGAATCACGTTTAGTAAATAATGTATGTATGTTATATTAGCCATTTGGACAGAATTACTTCGAATTCTTTCCCTTACTTTGATCGCCTTCCTCTCACAAACAGAGTAGGTTTCATTGTAACTGCCATAGACCGCTACACAAACATTTGAATAATACGAAGGATTCAGTATGGAGGATTTTAAAAATTATATTTGACTTTATATCTTCTTTATGTTATGCATTCATTATCACTCTATTTTAATATCACAAAATGAGACAGTAGACAACGAAAATAAGAAAACATAAAGAACAACCTTATTAAAATTACGTATTGCAAATCCAAAAATAATATTTAGTCTATTTTTTTACTGTAACAGTTATTGTTATAGCGAGAGTAAATATAAATAGAAAAAATCTGGAATATGTGATGATAGACTATAATAGTTACGAATTGTAAGAAATGATAACATATCGCCATAGCAAAAAAAATAAAAATAATTTACAATTTAGGTCCCGTGACATGGTTAAGCTCGAATTTTGGTCGGAAAATATTCGAAGAACGTAGTGTATAGAAACTCTTCGCACATCAAACGCCCGCAAGTGAAGTTGCGGGCAGCCGCTAGTGTTAAAGTATTAAGAGTAATTTTATAAAACACAATGTATATTTTGACCTTTAGTATTGTAATAGCAATTTTGCTAAATTTAAACAAACGATTGCAAAATAAACTACTATTTGTATCTATTATGACAGCATTACCTAACATTACGTCGGTGGTTAAAATTGATCGGTTGTAAGTAGCCTAAAAACGTTTCTAATATTTTGTTAGAACAATTTATTTTAAAAATTAAAATAATATCGGAATATTAAATTAATTTTTCATTTGACTACCTGTTTCTGTGTAACTGTGTATTAATATAAACATGTTATATTTATATTATGGGTGTGACTGTAACGTGACGGTTGTGGGTTCGATCCTCACTCGAGATATTGAAATATTTATATTTTCATTTTTTCTTCGCTCTGGTGTGGAGGCAAAGAGTCACTCAACACGCAATGCCTCCAGAATTCGATGGGGAGAGGGGAACGGAGTGTCTTAACCCAAGGTTAAGCCCTCTGCCTACCCTGCTTTGAGTGGGATACAGCCTGATTGTGATGTTAAATATACTTAACCTCATTGCTTATTTTACTTTTGAAAACCAAAATTATTTTATGGAATAGGTTATCAGGTTTTTATAGGACTTTTTTGTCAAAAAAGAATTATTAAAAGAATATAATGTTCATTATATTACTTATCAATACAGATCTTAATTAAAGTCGCTGTACCTAAAATTATGTATTTTATTAATTTATTATTACAATTTTCATTGTTAATGTTTTCGATGTGAACTTGGATTGTTTTTATTTAGATTCGTTTAGAACATGGTGGAGTACCGAAACCAAATGTTTGTTAAAAATACATTTATTGTAAAATAAAACCCTATTTACCAGCGCAAGATTTTGAATTACGAAAATTTTGTTTGTTTGTTCAAAATTGTCTTTATGATTCACGAATCATAACCGCATGCCCGCTATTTTAAAAGGAAATATTCTCTAATAGAAAAAAAAATCTAAAAAACTTTCTTTACTAATCTGTCACTTATATGTTTTAAACGCGTGATAGTGTCCTCTTTCATTTTAATGACACGTGATGACATGCTCTTTTAGTGGTATCAAATTGAATTGAAGCTTTTTTCCTTTTGTTTCAACTTCACGCTGTATCCCGCAAAGGGAATCTATTGTTAAGACTTCGTTCCCCCCTTTTCAAGGATTTTCAAGGCAATATGGTGGGGGCGTTAAATTTCACCTTGTTTCTACAAAAATGCAGAAATGTTTCATATCACTATCACTCAATTTTTTTGTAGATGTGAAAATTACGTATAATATTCATGATATATATAGCATGCTATGAATAATTTATATGTAACGTGATAAGTAATTTATACGATCAATCAAATACTGTAAAATTAATTGCATTAGTCGATTTTTCATTAATATTGTAAATATCTTGAGTAGATTGGTGTCTAATATGTGTGATTGATACATATGGGAAGTAAATGACGCAAGATCTAGATAAACCCATAGATTAATTTGAAAGCATTTTTGATAGAAGTACTGTTGAAAATCTGATCTGTACAACGAATAAAGAAAACAATTGTGTGTGTTTATAATAAAGTATCAATAAATTATGAAATTTACATGTGGTTTTATTGTACTAATTGCTAATTTATACTAGGGAGCCGCGCAAGACACGCCCATACCTGTTCTTGAGTAATACTGATTACACAGCCAGTTTTCAGGGATCACTCGAGCGAATTAATGAAATTCATCTATTGTGTAAGTATTTTTTTTTAATTTACCTTAAAGAATACGCTAGATTGAGGTCGTTGTAGCATAGGGACACATGCGTGCGATTGTAACGCTGTTGTGGGTTCGATTTCGACTCAAGGAAATATTTAATATTTTCATTTTCTCGCTGTGGTAAAGAGGCCAGGCGTGACGCCACACGTCACGCAATGCTTCCAGAATTCTGCGAAAATTGGGGGGCGGAAGTGACTTAATGGCCATAGAGTGTCTTAATGTTAGGTTCCCGGGTTCACTCTTGGTTCCCGGGATTACTCTGGTATGTTTGGATACAGCGTAAAACTCAAAAAAACATTAACAATATTATATAGTAGAAACATGATATGATACAAAATTAATGTAATATACATTATACTTACAACTACATTATACTTAGCTTACCTTATTTGACCTTGCTTGACCTTGACAATCAGTGGCGATGATACTAGCGGAAGTTCAACTTAAAAGTTTGAGGGCATAAGTAGGTATATGAAGAGATAATCATTAATGTGATGATAGATACTATTATATATGTGTGGCACTATATTTTCTCTCAGAATCCTTAAAATAAAACTATGTTAGCTGATTGTTGTTATAACATCCACCATATAAATTATGTTAAAATAGTCTAAACTTAAAATACACATGCATATAAAACGTTAAGCTATTTTTAGTATTTAGTTGATATTGATCTGTATGCTGACAAATTATATAACAGATGTCTATTCCAATTAATACCCCTACTACTTTGTTATGCTGTACGAGATACTTGTTTTATTTAGCCAATAGTTGAAACATTTTTGTATAAGATACTAAAAAATATTGTACTTATTCAAAGACTCGAAACTATTTTTCATTCTTTGAATATCAAAGGGATCTATAAAATCACTTCCTAGATCTTTATATAGTCTTTGTATTTTTTTTTTCAGCTTCACATAACATATATATATACATATATATCGGAAGATAAAGAGTATAAACGCCCCTATTCCAGACATTCTGTGTTAAATGACAGTCCTCAACGCCGTGCTTTGTCTACCCAGAGCAGGAAAAAAGAAATAATTGATCTTCCATTTAGTGTCACGATGATCTTTACGTTATGTCCCAAACAAAGCAGACTACGCAGAGGGAACCCTGGAAACTAGAGTTAAGACACTCCAATCCCCATTAAGACACTTCCGTACCCCGTCTTCCGTCGAAATAATGAGGCATTAAGTATCGAGTGGCGGAAATAAACAGGACGCTTTGGCTCGTTACAAGAGCGAGGAAATTAAAATATTAAGCCTTTCATTCCCCCGATATGAATCGAATCCACAAGCATCGAGTTTATAGTAGCACATCTGTGCCCATGCCCCACCGCAGCCTCTCTCTTAGATTTTTATTTTATATTCTTGAATGAAAATAATAAACTCATAGAGAAATCGAGAAACTATTAGAATTATTTTGATATTAAGCCAATTTTGTAATTAAAGCAATTTTTTATTAAAGTTAAAGTAAACTTAGGTTTAAAATAGGACATGAAGGTAAGTACTTAAAGTATGTACTACTTTCAGAAAAAGTATAACTTCTACACATTTGAAGCCTATGTCTGCCACAATGTCGTATTTATTATATATTTCAATAGATGTAGATAAATTTTATATGCAATGTGGCTTTGATAATACTTATTACAAAATATAAAATGAATAATGCTAAGAAAATGAGTTTCATATAAATCAATTGTGGTGCACATAAATTCTAAGAAGAGATATATTTATTGTACATACATTCTAAGTATATAAATTAACTAACTGTGCTACTCTAACGTAGAGTTTTATTAAAAATCTCTATTTTTATTTATGGAACACAAAATTAATTACACGATAATACAACTACATACTCGTATCATTTAATTTACTACATACTACTTACTACATACATAATTTACATACTAAGATATATAAAAAAAAATACACTTACATATATCAAATAATGAATAACTATTAGTCATATATAATAAGTAACATTCTAATATATTATATATTTCAACACATCCGTCACCCCAACCAACTCTGCGCAGCCAGCGAGCTTTTCTTTTTGCAAAAAGTAAAAACAAAGGTCAGTGTGTATAAAAGTGGTGCGACGGTTCGTTCCTTTTCTTGACTTATTAGTATCGGCGTGATGTTATTCAATTGCAAACGACTTTTCGCCTGCGTGCTCTGCGTGATGGGGTACACGCAGATATGTGATAGTCAGTTTATTAATTTTGAAAACGAACGTGAGTATTCTTTTTGCTTATTACTAATTAAGTATTCTTATGTAAATTAATTAATTTAATACTTTTTTTTATTATTGAAATATAATTATTATTTAATAAAATATTTTTACTTATCATATTTTAAAATCAAATCATCTTCACGGTGTATCTCGCACAAAGCAGGGTAGGCAGACTGAATCTAGCGTTAAGACACTCCATTCCCGATTTTCTGCCGAATTCTGGGGGCATTGTGTGTTGAATGGCGGAACTCGAGTGGGGATCGAACCCACACCTAGTCGGTTTTACAGTCAAACTTTGTGTTTCTATTTTAAGTGTTTAATTTGAGCATATGGTGAAATTAAGTCAGAGATTAAAAAATTAAATTTAAATACTCTTTTTGTAATAATTTTATTATAATATAATACGTAATATAATTTGTAATTACATAAAGATATATATATAATTTGATTGCAACATTATATTTAATTTTAGGTGTAACAGGTCTTGGATATTATTATAAATTATTGGATTATCAATATTCCACCTACACGCTACGGCTTGTTGGGTGGTCGACCCTATCGTACGACTAAAATTATCTTATAATTTCATTACAAATAAAGTGCCTCAGGTACTCCGAAATTGCACTTTGTGAAAATTATTTTATTAATAAATAGAATAGACATTTTGCTATTAATGTTTAATTTTGAGTTATTTTTGTAGGTACTGTATTTTTTTATTTATTTGTTAGATTTTTAATCTTTCTACAAATTTTACGAAGTCAACATTCGCTACTACATACTTCATATTTTAACCGATTTATGTAATACATCTTGCCTTCTTAAATGTGCCTGCCAGAAGTCTAAAGTTAGATCTCAATTCCAGGACATATAATGTAAATATTAATTTTTATCTCAATGGATTTGAATGTACAATTATTTTTTTTCTCGCCATTGCATTTGAAAAATATATTTAATGCCAATATTTGAACATCATAACTGTTACATTTTGTTTTACCTACACGTTAAAACTACATGTGTTGTAAATGTTTCAGCCAGGTAAGCTTTGTAAAATGTTAGCAACCTCTATTTCTCCCTTAAATCTAAAATTATCTGAAATCCCGTGCTTTTTTTTAATCAAGCTTTACCCCACATATAGCAGGGTGGACAGAGGGGTCCTGGGTACATATTGTTTAAACACCGTTCCTAATTTCCGCCAAATTCTGAAGGCATGGCGTGTTGAGTTTCAGAACTCGTATAAATATTATCAAAATTTATACGATAGTATAAATATTATCGTATAAATAGTATCGAGCGTATAAATATTAAAAATCTCATTTACTCCAGTGGGAATCGAAACCACACCTGTCGCGCTCCCAGTCAGCAGCTATTGCCTTAAACATTGTCCTAAAATTCCATAGGTTACATAAACATTTCAATTTACGAGAAAAAGATTTTCGTAATTACGATTAGTCGTAGTACGATTATTACTTAGAAAAATGTTAAAAAATAACAATTTCCGAGGCCAGATAACTTAGACAACGCGCGCCCCGCCATTCAACTTTTCGTAAGAATATTATATAACATAGGTGATATACATCAATTGATTCACTTAAATTGTTACACCTTCTTAAGCTTATTTGAACACAGAGTATTCTGTGTTTTAACGGTTTTAACGGTTCAGCCATATATATATAAGCATTGCAAAATAATCGTTTAAATAAATAGTGTCACGAATTAATTACAATGAACTAAGACAACTCCTTTACTAATCCAAGTGATTCTGAAATTATTTTTATTTTTTTGGCAATCAAAAAAAGTGTCCTGTAGCGATTTTTTGAAAATAATTACAAACATTCTAGACATGCATTTATATTTTGAAATAGGAAACTCCTATATCATTGAAGGCTTCGGAACTTTAAGCAACCAGTGTCATACGGGCCTACTGGTTTTTTATGTAACATTCTCAATTATATTTGTTGGTGTAATTAGAGCATTATCTGTGAATGTAGGTGAAGCCGCGGGCAATTCAAGCTTAACTTGCGCCGGTGAAAGACATGGTTACTATCGAAATTGATTGACTGAGAAGTGAAGTTAACATTGAACTCGTTTGAAAATCACGAAACTATTTTAAGCTTTGCCAACTGAGTGATACGTATCATTGTGGGGTCACATCAGATTATGAAATGGACTTTGATATACTTAAGACATAACTGTGACAGTTTATGAAATGTATTTATTAGCAATCTTTAGGCAGCGCACCTATATACATTATATAAGACAATTATTATTATTCTTCGTCGTTACACTCTTTAAGAAAGCACATCTGGGTCTTCAGTTGTTAGTACTTCAGATAAAACATAATTATTTACCTATACACTTATATATTAACATATATATATATATATATATATATATATATATATATATATAAGTTATCATTAACTTTTAAACGCATTAACTTGACGCCCAACATCACTTAGCATTCAGTAATAGTTAACAGTAACCACTTAACTAAACGTGTCACTGACAGATACTCTAAATAAATTAAAATATAAGGTAATTAAAGTAATTTTGTACAATGAGTTAAAACCTGGCACTGGTGCTATTAACGTACGTGGCCCGGTACATCATAATAATAATAATGTTTCATTATTTAAATATAATAGGTAATAAGTATATTTCCGCAGAGTTAACTCAAGTGTGGACAAGATAATACTTTTTTAAATACAATAGTAATTTGCATTACAACTACATGTGTATATTGTCAAACTTTCCTTTACATTTAATCTAAATAAATTTTACGCTTAATCCGTATAATACATAAATAAATCTTATATTAACAATAAGTGACATTTTGCAATAATTCTTTTACGATGACTTTAAAAATATGAAATACGTATCAAACAAATCATATAAATGAGACGACTCATAAAGAACTTTAGGGCTAAAGTTTAACTAAAGTGTTACAAACGTTGCAAAGTAAATGTCTAATATAACACAAGCAGACAGTCATAAAGAAAAAGTACCTATATATAAAGAAACTCGATGAATGCGATTTCGTTGCTCACTCGGGTCGAATGAGCATCGAAATTTTTGAGGACGGTCGTGGCGCAGTGGTACAAAATGTGCTGCACAATCGACTGGTTGTGGATTCGATTCCTACTCGAGGAAAGAAAATATTTATTTATGTTTTCATTTCTTCGCTCTGGTGACGTCAGCCGTGTGGTCCCCTGGTATCGGTCTGGGGACTAATAGGATCACCCTGGTACTGTCGGTGTCGCAAGAGGCGACTAATAATTAAATAAAAAAATAATTTTAATGAAATATTTATAAACGTTGCAATGAAAGAGAATCGAAGCCACGACTCTTCCCTGTTGCACCACTGTAGTATAACTTTGGTTAATCATTGTATTATAGTTTTATAATTTTGTAATGTATGTTAGTATGCCGTAATAACGTGTGCACAAAATAAATGGACGCACTGGCGCGTACATGTGGAAATATTTTTTTTGTTCCTTTTATTTATAAATACTTATCTATTTTATAATATAAGGAATACAGTAAAAGTATTTCCTTTATACTTAATTATAGGCGTTAATAATTATAATGTATTACTTTAACTTAAATTTATTATATCCGTCTTTTACTTCCAGAGTTAACAAGCATAAACTTAAAATTACATAATACGATATCTATTTTAATTTAGAAGTTTCTGACTGACTTTGGTAAAAAGAACCATTAACGCCTAAAATATATATATTTTTATCAATAAATATAAATATAATTATTTAAACGTAATTACCAAATAATTATTTTAAATATAATATATGATATATATATTGTAAATACGTTCAATAAAAGTACTGTCTTGCCAAATAGACTCTTGCGATTCTATTGACTACTTATAACTTGAGGACCGACGAGAAATTTGAAAATATAATTTTCATCTACGTATAAGTTTACTGTTTTTTTTTTTTTAATGTAATTGTTATCTTTTTTAAAGGGTATGTATTGTCATTTTTTGTCTTTCTTGATAACGATAATTGAGATTTATAGAATCTAATCTTGTGCTATTGAAAATAGATTTCGAAATTACCCTACAATTTGGGACCGTAAAGATGCGTGCTTATTATAATGACTGAGATGTAATCAAAACTACAAAGGCTAGGCCGCAACACACCATTGATTGTTTATTATAACCTACTATGGACGATATTATGGCAGCGTGCTCGCATTGACTTAGCACAACACCATACTTGTGAGTTGAAACGGGGAGAAAATTAAAAAATTAACAACTTTTTAAATCATATTACAAGTGGCTGCACGCAACTTAGCTTGAGTGCGCTTTATGACGCTTGCAATGCTACTTTCATATAATATGTAAAAAGAAACTAATATCAAGACACTTGGTTTTCCAACAAAATTCGATTTACGCGTTGAGTTCTAACTCAACGCCGCGTTTCGTGCTAGCTGAACCATTGTGGTTATTCATCAGATGTTTCACATCTTTAATATTAATATGTCTATGGAATAATATAATATATTCAATGAACAGATATAGAGTAGACGCACAATTTTTTTATTGTTTTATTATAGTACCTATTACCCATCCAACTTCTTTTTACTTTGATATAACAACAAATATTAAAAATAAATGATTAATTTATATAAAAATTACACCATTCCTAATTTTTTCCTGTATCATCATTGATATAAAAATTACAATTTAATGAATTTTTAAAACCCAGACTTATTTATTGAATGTTCGGTATCTGTTAGATAAAGTGGAACTTTTTCCTTCAATGCCGTCACGGCCGCACAATATTCGTCGAAATCTTTCATTTTTAATCCTTTAAACCTCAAGCGGCATGGCAAATTAATTTTATGATTTAATTTGCATAAGTATTATTTTAAATAAAAGAAATATTGACATACCTACGGAATTGGTTTTATGATCATTTAACAATATCTTTTAATTTTTCTTATTAAATAAATAATAAAGTTTTTCTAAGTTCACATTGTATATTCCACATAGCCAGAATAGGCATAAAGAATCTATTGTTTCCACTATATACTCTATTATCAACTTTTCACAAGAATTTAAAACATTCCGTGTTGATTGAAGGAACTCAACACCGCCAACAGATCGGAAAAATGAAATTAATTCAATTACCAGTGGGAACCGAACCCATAACCAGTATTCACACTCAAACAGTGCTCCACTGCGCCTTGATGGCCAAGTAAAATGATATGTAAAGGTATCAATTTAATAATAGGTATACAATTATGAGCTAAAAATATGTTAAAAATAAAATGTTAAGTCATTTATGTGCATTGTTAGTTAAAATATGAGAAAGAACATAGAATTTAAAACTCGCTTTTCCAGATATAAATGATACGTTGTCGGGTATTATCTTTTTTCCCAGTCTTATGACTAAGTTAAGTATTTAATCAATGGTTAGAGCTTACTCGTCCAAGGCTTTATTAATTAATAAGAGGACGTACCGTCAATAAATAAGGAACCTAATTAGGACATAATTATAAAGACATTTAAATTACACGTTTATTGTAAGTAACAAGATAAGGACAAATTATGTTGCATTTATGACTTAAAGTTATATTGTACCTATTAAAGGATGTTTATGTTTAATTACTGCAATAAAATTATAATAAAACCCAAATAAATTAACTGCACTAAAAGGTATTTTAATTTATTTTTTAATTGAGTATTTCTAAGAAGTGCCCTATTTGTTTGTATTTTTATCGCTTGATATCATGGACAGAGTGAACGGAGAGAACCTACAACATGTTCCATCAGATATATATTATAGTTTCTAATATCACATTTACCACAAGTAACAATTAGTATCTTTAGTACTGTTTCTATACTATATCATTTTTTATCTGCAGCATACAAAAAATTGTACAAGAGACCATCTACTCTTTAACTGCACATACACATACATAAGTGTAATAACGCATTTTAATTTGTCACTCAGTAAACGTCCCTTCAAAAAGTTACTTCAAAACTGCAAAACATATTTATAATATATAAATGATACAATGATAAACAGCTGAGTTCTATATTCACTCGAAATAAGACTCAAATTTTACTTTAAATTTTACTTGAATATTTTAATCAACAGGCACAAAATCAAATATTAACCTCATATTCCAAACTCAAAGTAACTACACTTAATAACAAGTGTCTCGGCACACATGTAGATCTTATGTCGGTGAACATTTAACTTGGCTCTCATTTCATATTTATATTTTTAATGTGATTTAAGCGTTTCTTTGTTTACAGCTACCTCACCGTTGCCATTCCCGGCTTGCCGATCCGATGGCATTGCGTGCCTACGACGCGCGCTCCGAACATTTTTCTTCTTAATGGATTCAGAATACGTTGGAATGAAGTCAATTGACCCAATTTACTTGAACAGCCTAACAGTTGCTCTTCCTGGAGAGCAATTGTCATTTTTAATGAGGCGTATCAACGTAACAGGTGCGAAATGGACAAAACTCGCTGAAAGAAAGTAAGCTCGATAAGTTTCTTTATTGTTGTTATTTATTTTAAGCGTCTATTTAAACACCTAGGGCAGGCGATTTGTATTTATTTACCAATCCTACGTCCTATTAATCTTATATAAATTGAAATTAAACTCAACTGAAATTAAGATAAAGGCATTGCTCGTTGAGTAGCGGAACTCGACGCCGCGCTTTCTTTTTCGTTACCAGAGCGAGGAAATGAAAATGTTAAATATTATTATTAAATATGAAAATATTAAATATTTCATTTCATCGAGTAGGAATCGAATCCTCAACCTATCGTGCGTTTCCGCCCCGATTGGTCTATATATGAGTACATATAAAAACCGTAATAAACCGTTTCTTATATTTTTGCGTTCAATGGCTAAGTCTAATTTTAAAGAATTACAATTCTTACTAACTCGGTCGAGTACGATCGAGTTATTATAAGCTATATATTACAAATTAATTAAATACATATTTGGTTGTGTACTTCCATTAACGCCGAAGGACTACATTTTCTAGTATCATGTTATAATTATTATTAATAAAATTTTGTAATTATATTGTGTTAACACGCATTATGTAAGTTAAGTTTTAATCTAGCAATTTATAACCACAGGATGTATGTAAAAGTTCAATTAATTATTTTGGTTGATAAGAATATGAGTACAGTATTTTCGCTATTATCGATGTCTGGGGGTGTAACTCAGTGGTAGAGTGTCTGCTTCGCATGCAGAAAGTCCTGGGTTCAAATCCCAGTACCTCCATCATTTATTAGATTGTTTAATCTTTTTATTAATTGAAACTAATGTTTTTGGATATAACTTTTTGGACAACTTTTTGGATATAACATTTATTAGATTGTTTAAACATTTTTTTAATTTTTTTTTTGGATAAATTAATTATTTTTGAATTATTTTTGTAAAACATAACTTTTTATACCTTTATATACATTGTAGTCATTGCATAAAAATTATGAAAATAAAATTATACTAATATTAGTAAAATTCAAGCCTACTAAAAATCTAAGAAATTAATAACGAAAATATTTTATCCTCAAATAATTTCGATCTTTATTATGACTCACATTTTGAACAAGAAATATAAAACGATAAACACTGATTTATTATTAAAAATTCAAAAGTACTTTTTAACTTAATTTATTTATTTTATTTAAATTATTAATATATAATAAAATAAAGATTTGGAATATAGCCTATTAAGCTCTTATGAAATATTGAAACTTATATTGTTACTTATTGTTGTTACATATTGTTACTTATTGTAGAAAATGATATAGCCACTAGATGTCGCTTTACAGATAAATTTATTATTAAAGAAGGAATAATGCTTAAGACTAAAACCAAAGCATTACGAAATATATAAAATATCGAATGTATTTTTCGAAGTAAATTCAGTAATAGCGTAATAAAATTAATAAATAAATTAAAAAAAATCACTGCAATAGCTTTTTAACTTAAATTAATTATATTTTGTAATTTCTTTGCTTCGCTCTTTATCTTGCGCAGGGCAGGTTAGGCAGGGGAAACCAAGAACGGGAGACATTCATGATTTTTTTAAATATTTCACCTACTCAAGTTGGAAGCGAGGCCGTCGTGACGCAGTGGCACAAGGGTGCCGCCCGCAAACGCGACGGTTGTGGATTCGATTACCACTCGAGGAAGTGAAATATTTCTTTACGTTTATATTTCCTTTTTCCTCGTTCTGGTGTCGAGGCAAAGCGAGTGATTCCAGAATGCGGAAGAAAGTGGGGCACGGAGTGTCTTAACACCCAGGTTCCCTCTGCCTACCCTGCTGTGTGCGAGATACAGCGTGAAGCTGAAAAAAAAAGTTGGAAGCGAACTCTCAACCTGACGCGTTTACAATCGCACGCTTGTACCCCTACGCCACTACTGACCTTTATATATATTTTTCAATAAGTAAATTAATAAAAAGATACCATTAATACTAATTTTAAGTAATGAAAGTAAATCTAAGTTTCTAATTCATAGATTTAATTTACCTGGAGGCAAAAACGGTGTTAGGTTCATAAGCGACCTACACGTCACAGGCGAAATTTCAATGATGACAGCCGCGAGAATAGATCCTTTTTTCTCCCAAATAACAATGGATATACGTAAGTTCATTTTAAATTTAAAATATGTATTATTACTTAACATAATATTATGCATTCATTATACATATTAAAATATGAGAAAGTTGGTTCAAAAAAAACTGTAGCGTCTAGATGATCTTTCATAACATTATAAATAGCACCACACACACCTACTATCTTTATTTCCTTATAATAACAAACTATTCCCTAAAAAGAAAAAATACGTAAGTAGGGTCGTATCAATCATTAATTAATTACTTAGCAGCAATATTTATTTATAATATTTAAGCAAAATAGTACCCTACTTCTACGACTACTACATCTACTATCCACGGGCGTATCTAGAGATATGCTCTGGGGGGCTGGGCTTGAGTTTTGAACAGATCAGCGGATACCCTATAGCGGATACCCTACTCGCCCTACCGCGGATACCGTTAAATATGACATGACAATTTCTATAATTTTCAACAACATATAATTTAGATTAATGTTTGAACTTCGTAATCGTTTTCCTATAAATGATGATGTATTTGGAGATGTAGCTACCTATATTTACTTAGGGAGCGACGAATTAATCATTTCATTTTAGCTCTTGGCCTCGTTGAACTCGTTGAAGCGAAATTGACGTGAAATTCTAACCGTAAAACTCAATTTAATTTTGATATTAACACTCTGACCACGCACATTGAAATTATATGTACCAATACACATATAGGTTTATTGAATAATTAGAAATTTATAGGTACTCAACAGTTTTCATATTTTTTTACAATTTATTTGATATTCATCATGTCTAATATCTAAAATAGTTTTTCTTGATGAAAAATTACGTCTCTCCTCAATTCGAAGCTACCACCGGCAGTTGATCTCTGGCAGTTCCGAAAGTCAGGGAAAATGACGATAATGATTCTAATACAAATGTCTCTGAAAAGGAATCAAACTGATAACTATTGCGTTCACGGTCCACGTTCCACACCATTTGCAACCATTTGCAAAGCGAGCCACGAGTCTCTATCTCTTGTAATATTATATTATTGAATTAAATTACAACTTGAGCAAATTGTTTCTGCGAAATCATTCAGATATGCCTAAATGATTTGGCAGCATATTTAATCTATAATAATTATAATCACATAACACTTGTTACGTGTAATAAATAAACTAATAGACTTAATACGTTTTAACGGTAATTTTGTACAGATAAACAAATATAATTTGAGATAATGTGTTTACGCGAAATTTATTCCACTTACGTCTTATTAAATTGGAAAGTTAAAATTACTTAACATTATATTTGAATTACCCAGTATGAAATATTTATGGAATTTCTAATAAAGTTTATTATATTTTTATAATTAATAATGATTACATTTTCATTTTTGGGAAAAAAAACAATGAATGAAAAAACAATTAATACTAGGGAAGTTAGTGTTAAGAGACATCTGTCTCCACTTTCCCCGGAATCTTTCAAGACATTGCAAGCTCAGAACCCGGGGTATAAATAGCAATAAACATTATGTCACTTGCCTAAACATATATTACAAAATACCTAACTAAATGTTTAAAAATTATTTTAGAATAATCAATACAATATAATACAATACAATGTTAATTGAAAGCATAGGATTGTGATATTTCGTTCTTCACCTACATCATATATTAGGAACATTATGGATGGTAAAATCGCACATCGAGCTATGTTTTACATCGAGAAAGTGAATATAATTTAAATTCGACATTACCACAAAAAGACGATCGAACCATTTTAAGAAATGACCTACAATGGCAGTAACTTCCTTATAAAATACTAATAATTTGTTAATTTCATCTTTCAGAGGATACGGAAAGCAACATAACTTACGCGTGGGCAGGACAACGGGGCTACGATAGCCAAGATTACATTTTAATAGGCCCTGAAAGAGTCGCAGTACGAAACGAACGAATACCATATTTCTTTTTGCAGTCAGGCAAGTTGTTAAAATTAAATTTTCGAAATGAATATATTTTTAACAACGTATTTTATTTTTATTTTTATTTTTTATAATTTTTTTTACATTAATTTTAATTTGTTTTTAATTCATTCACTGTAAGTAAAACTATATACATAAAAGATGTTCCCACTGACCTCAGTCAGTCTTACCTCAGTAAGACGCACGCACAGCCGTAACCGCTGTGCGTAGAAACGTAAAACTTGGACTGTTTATTTTTGTAATGTTGACCCTATAGGGATGGAAATACCCAAAGATTTTACTATCAATGCAAATGTTTGTATTTAAAAAGTATGTTTTTTTATTACAGCTATTCCTGAAGATGCAAAAGTAATGGAAGAAGTACTATTAAAAAGGCCTACAATATTAGATCATATATCAAATGAAATAACAGTAGCTGTAATGCACTCAATAGTAGATAACATTAGACTATTTGCAAGAAGTATACCTGCTAGACATTATTACCAATATCAAAATAAATAAGTTATTAATAGAACGGTTGTTTTATTTTTGAGTTTCTGGAATAAAATATTTACAGTAGAAACTTGATTATCCGGCCCTCGGTTATACGGATTCGTGATTATCCGGACGAACCGCGATGATTTATACAACCTGCTACCCTAAGAAACCTAAGTATTTTTGTATGTACGTTAATACGTCCGTAATTTATATAATTATGTACATATTGTATGTTGGAAAATGTAAATAATTTCTTAATAAACGTTGATTTTCGTTGATATGTAAATATTACTTGTAGTAATATCTGTATAGATATAACAATTTTATACTACATATGGACAAAACCAGCTCACATTCAACTGACCGGATTTTCGATTATCGGAATGAATAACAAAAACAATTAGCCTGGTTAATTGAGTTTCTACTGTATCTATAATATTTTTATACAATATAACTAAGATATATTATGAGCCCACTGTGGCACAATACATCATATCACTGTATACATAAAGGTTGTGAGTGTAATTCCTACTACAGGGACAAAAAAACTGTCCATTCTGCGAAGCTTATGCAGTTTAATTCTGCTATTTAACATGCTCTTTTAGGATTCATCCACATAGTGGAGGAGAGAGCATCTTCTCAGTAAGTTATTGGTTGCCTACACTACTATATATAATATATAAGGTAAGGAAATGTAGAGTAAATAAATGTAACATTAATTTTGTATCTTAAATTTTATTATGAGTAGTTTTAAATTAGTTACAAGTTTAATAATGTTTTTTACAAAATTTTATTATTGTTTTATTATTATAAATATACAAAACACAATAACTAAAAACCATCCCCTAAATATTCTTCAATATAATTTTTGTATATAGTCATAAATTTTGCCACAAATGCTTCAAGATGGAAAATAGGCTTATTACCCTGTCTCATTCTATGTTCATAATTAGCTGCATATTTAATAATTTGACATTTCAAAGACATATCACAGTTAGCTATAAGTTCATCTAATAATGAAGCAAAGATCTCCTCTGGTGGTATTCCATGTATTAAAAGTTCATAGAGTTTTTGACGCACTTCACCCAGTTTTGCCGGAGATTGTTCTGACAACATAATCTTGGCTATATCTCTAATGAAAATTTGCCAATCAGGAACAGGAAGCTCTTGATCTGATCTAAAAGGATATTGCTCAACCTTGCAAGCTTCACACATCAAAATTGCTCTTCTTAGATTACGATTTGCAGCATTCGCAATACGTACTGCTAATTCTGATGGTAGAGTCAAGCCCTCTTTTTTACAAACAGTATGTAAAACATTAACTATTTCGTCTATAGTTGGTGCTGGCACTCTTATAGCCAAGCAACGGGATCTGATTGCGGGAATCACACGTGATATAGAATTTGCTATAAGAATTAAGCGGCAAGTTGCTACATATTTTTCCATAGTACGACGCAGTGCGTGTTGAGCGTCTTTTGTAAGATAGTCCACTTCGTTTAAAATAACAACTTTAAACTCACGTTGGCCAGAAGAATCAATTTGATGAGTTTGTGCGACATTTTTAACTAAATCCATAATAACAACCCGGTCATATATTCCGGCATCGGTGGGATTTACTTCAATGTGATAGTTACTACTTACAGTCATTATCTCAATTTTCTTATTTGAAGGTGTTGTAAAATGCATGGTTTCTTGTCTTGCTCGTTCTACACCGGATCCATAAAGCTCCCGTAATAAACACATAATTCTCGTTTTCTTACCAGCGCCCAAAGGTCCGTAAACTAGTAGATGTGGAAAGTCACTTTGCTGTATTAAGCTTTTTAATCCGACAGCTTGTTCTTTGTGATAATCTAATTTCATTAAATCTTTTGGCCTATGCTTATCAACCCACAGAGTCATTTTATTTAGATGTTTGTAAACTACGTGCACGATTAAAATTTATTATAAAATTAAATCAATTATTGACAAATCCGAATCAAATTCAATTGTGAAGTTTGAAGTTTCAAGTTACAAATTATTGAAGTCTAAATACGCGCCAATATTTATCATACTACAGATTACAAAGTTACTGCTAGTTGTCATCTTTCACAATATATTTTAAAATGTCAGCAAATCTATAAATAAAATTAAAGAATTCCTCAAATCAAGAGTAAGTGTTATGTTTACATTGAATATAAAATAAAATATTTTTTAGGCTATACGTTACCGTAACATATTGTGCTAACTGTTAAGTTTATAAAATACATTTTTAAGTTTATAAAATACAATTTGCGTCTTATTCATTTTTAAATATAGCTATAGCTTCCAAATTTTTATCTTAAAACATAAAAATTGTATTGAATAAGCTACTGAAAAAGTAGCAATTCTAACATTTTCTATTCACCACCTTCCGTTTAAATGAAAATGACCAATATTGATATATTTTATATAAAACCATTTTTTACTGTATGGAAATTATGTCTATCTACTCAAACTTAGAAGTATTTAGGTTGTTTTATACCATAAGACATAAAGACTGACAAAATGTAAGTTAGTTTAAAAACTGTTTTCACCCTATTTAATAGTACTACTATTTAAATTGTTTGAGACCGCTGTCCGAGTTACCTACTTAAAAAAAAATAAGTATAGAATTTAAGTGTCAAGTGTGAAATGTCAATGTCTTTTTAAGATACTTATGTTATGTTCACAGTTGAGTATGTGTGTTGAGTTTTCGGTCAATAGAAGCCACTCAAAAACTCCTTAAATGAGAAGCCTTAAGTCCTTTGGAGTTCATAGTGAAAAAAAATTTAATACAATACTTATTAAGTTTTTGTTATAAAGAACTGCATATATTCACTTCTAAAACATTATGGTTGAAGAGCAATAATGTTTCTAAAAAGTTTGAGCTACTTTTTTCTTTTTATTATTGTACATAAGTCAACGTGTGAAGATTTCAATTTATATGGCGATGCCGGACAAGCTTATGCGTTGGAAATTGAAATTGGACATCCTCCACAAAAAGTAAAAAAAATATATAACTTAATATGAACATTTTGCTTAAAATTCGTTTTATCTTTTAACAAAATTAAATGGCACGATAAAATACTTATTATGACATTATGATGTGTAAAGTGCAATATATAATATTCTATTTAATTTCAGCTTAATGTTTTAGTTGATACAGGGAGTACTACATTGGCCATTGCATCATATCCCAGGAAAGATAATGATAAATATTTTCACTCTGATAAATCATATAGTATCTTTTTGACAAATAAAGAGGTAAAATTAAGTTTGTTATAATTTACATCATAATTTACATGTAGGTATAGACATATATATTGTAAGTAGACTGAATCAAGTGTCAGGGCTACCCTAGTATGCACATTCTTGGTTCAAATAAATTCAAGACAGTTTCTTTAAAACACTTCTGTTTACAAGTTGGTACTAAATTCTTGATACAAACTCAATATGCTGAGTGACACAACTCTACACTGTATTTTGTCTCTTTACCAGATGAAGAAAAATGAAATGTGTCATTCCCTTGATTGGAACGCAGAACTGTTGTGCTTTCATTTGGAACTACTTATAAAAATATTATATTTCAGGTAGTAGCTAAGTATTCTCAAGGTACTTGGAAAGGTGAATTAGCATTTGATTATGTTAAATTCCCATCAATCACGAGTATACCAGAAGTGACAAGTGAGTTAGCTCTCATTAAAAGCAGTCATAAATTCTTCATGAATGGCTCAGCATGGCAGGTAATGGATTGTTTTTATAAAATACACTTTAAGAAAATTTAAATAATAAAAATACATAACTTATCAAATACATAACATTCACCTAAACTCTGTTTAAGCTAATGTATCATTTACTTAATAATTAATTAAAATGGTATTATTCATTAAATTAAGAGGGTGGGGATCAATGAAGGGTGACATCATGTGACAAGGGATGGGGAATGAAGCTTAGTGATATCATATTTTAAAATATAATATCTGATTATTATTAAAAAAGACATGTCATAGATCGGAGAGAGATTTAAAATTCAAGATATTAGTGTTAATCTAATTTAAGGATAGCCTCACACTACAATATGTGTATTATTATATTTTCAGGGTCTTCTAGGATTAGCATATTTACCAGTGGGTGCGTGGGGAGATGATGTGATAGTGGGTTCGTGGATAGACTCGGTAGACAAAACTCTATATAAAGATATGTCATTCCAGCTCAAACTATGCGGGGTTGTGAGTCCAACGAATGCTACTCATTATGGAAAATTTGAAATTATTGGTAATATGAAAGTTAATTATTATTATTTATATAAATGACACCATTGTGGCGCAGAGGCTCATGTGTGCGACTGTAAAGGCAATGATTGTTGGTTCAATTCCCACTTAGGGACATGGAATATTTAATTTTTTTTTACTTGCTTTGGGAACGAGGCAAAGCATGGCATCGGTGTGCACCACTCAATGTGCAAAGCCTCAAGAATTCCATAGAATGTCAACTGAAGTCTCTTAGTAGTGAGTGGCCTACCTGATTGTGCCCAGGTTCCCTCTACCCAGCCTACTCTGCTATAACAAAAACACATTTTATGATTTTCAGATGATAATATAGCACTCTCAAGTCCAGTTATATTTAAAACACCAATCTTACAAAGAAGGTGGTATGTAGTGGGAGTATTGTCAATTCGTGTATTGACAAATGGAAATAAAACTATAAACAATATGACAAGTGATGATGAACACTATAAAGAGACATGTGTGAAATTAAATAAAGAGAAAAGCATAGTTGACAGTGGCACAACTAATATTAGATTACCTGACATTGTGTTTAGAGAGGTAATATTTTCACCACAATATCTTGAAACTATTTATTATATTTTTCTTTCTTATTTATTAATTTATAGTTTTTTTCAGGTTGTAAATGCACTGAGAAGTGCAGCACAGGCATCTAATATGCTAATATTAGATGAATTTTGGTTTCATGGAGAGGTAAGTTTAATTTGGTTACTTTTGAGATAATTTAAACACATTTTTATAATTAATAAGTAACATTAAATAAATAAAACAACTATCACATACACAGTTATTTAAAAATTACAGACAGACAATTCAATTTTATTTATATGTGCACATGTATAGAGGTACAAAATGTTCTGTTCCAGGCTGCATGTTGGCCAGAACCTCAAGATTGGTCGCTACCATCAATAGGCATAGATTTACTTAGTGCTAACAATGATAATGAATATTTTACATTGGAAATAACGCCACAGGTAAAAAGTATTTAAAAAGATAACTGAAATGTATCTAACTGACCCATTAGATTTTTAAATCAAATGATAGAACATGAAACTACAAAAAAGAACTTAAATCCTAATTTCAATAAAACATTTCTACAGAACTACGTCCGAGTGATGACAGCATTTAATAACAGTGGTGAAGGTGGCACCGTCTCACAGTACTGCTACAAATTAGGCCTAGAGGCTGGATGTGATGAAACTGTACTGGGATATACTGCGATGGAGGGGTTACAGGTTTGATTTCTTAACTTAACTTAGCTTCACACAGTATCCCTCTTTCGCCTCGTCCACTGTCACCTCTTCCAACCTCTTCTTGTGTCTTGTCTTTCTCACTATCCTCTTGAATTGTATTTTGGTGTTAGGTTGCGAAACTTCACGCTGTATTAAAGCATTCCCCCGAGTGTGATCGAACCCAAACCCTCACCCTGCAGGACCTCATGAACTGTGCAAGATTTTTTGCAAGTTTCAAGAAAATTGTAAAAAATATATTATTAAGGACGTCGTAGCGTAGGGGCACATGCGTACGTGTAAATGGTTGTGGAGTTGATTGCTACGCGGGAAAATGAAATATTTATTATTTTCATTTCTTCGCTTTAGTAACGAGCCAAAGCGCTGCGTTGATCTCCGCCACAAAACCCGCAATGCCTCGAGAATTCAACAGTAAGTGGGGAACGGAAATGTAACAATTGTGAAAGGAGTGTCTTAATACTTAGGTTCCCAGGTTCCCTCTGACTTTCCTGCTAATTGCCGAACATACACATACAGCGTGAAGCAAAAAAAGTGAAATCATTTTATTTACAGGTAGTCTTTAACCGCTCGTCAGGTTGGATAGGCTGGCAGGAATCCGACTGTGGACCAAATTCCCGTATAACTGGTCCATACAATTACTCTACGTCATTACTGTCATTATGCCAGTTAAAAAAAACAATTCCGGACACAGAAGTTACTATAAAAGCGGCTCAATGGGCTCTATGTGCATTCTCCATTGTAGCGTTAGCAGTTCTTATATATTTATTAGCACCCTGTGTGAAAGCCTTAATTGTAAGACCTTTACCTAGATCTCAACAAATCTCATTGTCACAAGCAGCTTTATTTGAACCGGAAGTTAATTCTAATTAATTCGTTCATTTTTAAAATTTAAGTTTTATGATTTTTTTTTGTAGAGGCCATAAAAGTGTTTGGTAAATTCTTGTTCATTTATCAGGTGATGCAATCTGTTTTATTAAGTATTTGTACAGATTCATGTAAATTAAACACAAGTAACTATTTATCTAATAAGTACAGCAATATTTTTTACATTACATAATCATTCATTGACTGTCAATTTATTTTAATGTACTACGACTATTAATTTATTTTATTTAAAAAAAATAACCTGACAAGTTTTCGATAATTTATCATGTCTTTCTTCTTTTCTTAGATATTTGTACAAATAGATAGCTTTGTACCAAAAGATTGTGAAATGATCCAAATTTCTTCTGTTTTAAGACTTAATTATTCAACACAAAATTTTATCTATATTGTATTTACTATAAATACACAAAAAATTTTTTTTTCTAATTATAATCAAGAATCATCGAATTACAATAAATTATTATTGTAATACATATAATCTATTTATGTCCATTTCTCGTGATCTCGTTTTTAGCACCTTAAAATTTTAATGGTGCCTATATTATTAATATTTATTATGGTTAGATGTAGAAATTATATTATGAAATTAAATTTTGTGATACATATATTGTATGTATATTTTAAAGCACATAACGTTTACATAAAATTAAATAAAAGTCAAAATTATTTTAGTAATTATCAAAATTTTGTTCTTTATCACATTATTGTCAGTATGTATATTGACGAACTAAACATATTTCTTGCTTAGTTAGTGACTTGATACTTAAAATTGGGACAAAATCAAATCATATTAAAACATTGCATTATTAAAAGTCAAAAGTGATGATTTATAAGATAAAAAATACATTATTTTCTTAACATCACACTACATCCCTTTTACCGACTTTTGGGTCGTTTGACTCACTTTTATAGTCAGAGTCCCGACGGTTTCAAAAGAATATAGAAGAATGAAAGGAAAAAAAGGATTCATTCATTATTCTATAAACTTAAGTGTTTTAGATTACTTAGTGTAGTTATATATTTTGTGATCGCAATATAGTCAAAATTATAATATACATATTATAGTATAAAAATGTATTGAAACTTTTGGTTTTCTACTGAGTGTCAACTTTTTCATTTTAAGTGATTTAGATAGTAAATTTTGTTTGTTTCACGTTATTTTTTGTGTGTATGTGTCACCGAAAGATTACAAAAAGCGTTAGTATATGATTTTAAATACGCGAAATTATAACTGCTCGTTTAGTCGCTATTATTTAATTCAATGGCTAGATTAAGCAAGGCCAATCGTAGCGTAAAGGCACAAATTGTGACTGTAAAACCGATGGACGATGGAAATATCAATGTAAAAAAAAAATAATAATTGATATTTCCATTTCTTCGTTCTGGTCTCGACGCAAAAGCGCAGCGTTGAGTTCTGCGACTCAACACGCCATGCCTCTAAAATATTGCAGAAAGAGAGGAACTGAGTGTTACACTAGGTTCCCTCTGCCTACCCTGCTGTGTGCGGGATACAGCGTGAAGCTGATTTAATTTAATTTTAAGAAAACTGAATACAGTACAGTCGACGAGTAGTAGTCGCCTTGAAGTTAGTTGCAGATCGCTGCGCAGATGTAATATTAGGATTTTTCCTTATTAATTTTAAATATTTTTTTTCTGAGTGAACAATGCGCATAAGCTTAGAAAATCTAACTTCCGGGCAGCTACAACTCGTCGATCTTACTGTGATGCTATTCGTTTTTTTACTTTGATTAGAAAGAGATAGCATTACACTTTAAGCAAACTTATCAGTGGTAAAAAATAAATATTTTAACAAATTCATTGTTAGTCATATTTTTACGTTATAATTATACATGATTGATATGATTTTTACTATAAATATTTAGTTATAATAATAATATTTTTAGCTTGGTAATGAATTTGCTAAATATAAGTCATTATTATGTTAGTTAAGTGCAATGTGTGTGAGTTATTATAATTATAAATTCTGAACTCTAAATACTAAGTGTATTAAGTCCATTTTAGCGTTAAGTAGGATAATTCTTATTATTGCCATAAAAGTAGTGCAAAAATAATAAATACAGTCGAAACTCGAGTAACCAGATTTTCAATTATCTGTATGCTATTCACAACAACATTAGGCATACGGATAATTGAAAATCTATATATTCGAATGTATTAATAAAACTAGGTTTTGTGCAGAATAAATTCATAATTATTAAAAACCGTATATGTACAAAAATCTGTTTATTAAGAAATTATTGCATTATATTCGCTAATTAAAAATTCGCTATACTTTTTGAACACACATCCGTACATAATATATTACCGGCAATCTCTATAATTTCGGTATTCTCTGCTATAGGCAATGTATCGGGAATATCGGGCGTCCGAATCGAATTTGAACTACAGACTTAGGGGTTTTAACGTGCATTTAATGTTATATTAAGTTAGAAACTACCGCAGAGTATAGAATAAAGAATATTTCATATATCACCTACACGTTTTGTGTGTGCCATACGTTGCCAAGGTGTTGTGTAGAAATCTGAATTATACAGATTGCCGAAGAGATATAATTAAAGTGACATGACTATTGACTTCAAAGTCTATTTCGATAGGTTGAAATAAAATCTTTAGATATGTGATTGAAACTTTTAAAATAATTACCAATTAGATTGGAATTAATTAGGCCAATACGTAGTTATAACAATTAAATAGAGAATGTAGCGCACCATGTATTTTCCGATTTGAATCTATCATTCATATTTTAGCACATCATATCACATTAATTAAATGCACTATTTTACTACTTCTATACACAATAGAATAAGGATTTATTTTTTGAATTAGGTTGAATTTACTAGCAATTAAATATATGTCATATATTATATTTTAACACCACATGCAGAATTGAATGTGAGCAAAATATATATTTCAGTCCATCAATTTGTATTCGTATTCATATATAACATATATATTTTTTATTTTTATTATATTTCTTTATATAGTATAATAATTAACAGCGTGAATTTAATGGAACTATTAATAAGTAGATAGAGTGTTTTTAATGTGTATTTTATATTTGTGATAACTGTGTACTTATAATTTTGTTTGGGAAATATTTTTTTCTATAGCTTAAAATCACACAAATCTTTTTCACTGCATTAATTTTTTATGACAATAACAATAATTCAGTTAAAATGAAGACATATTTAAGGCGCAGAGGTAAATTACACTGAGTGTAATTTACTTAATAAGAGACAAACTCAATTTACCTATTTTCATCAAAGATCAATGTAATAGAAACATTAGTGTTTTATCATTTGAAATACAAGCGAGGACTTGGTGATTTTTAACTTTGTACTTAAGTATTAAAATGAGTCTACAAATTGTCACGTAAATTGTTCTTATTTTATAACGAATGGCATTTATTATTAATTTTTAATTTACTTCATATAAGTGTGTGTTCTTATTTTGTATAACATGGAATTTAAAGAGTCGTGTAACGTGACCAATTAGGCAGAAGGGTTTATATGATAAATCTACGAATGTTAGATTAAATTTTATATTTGCAATAAATGACTGATAAAACTTTATTATTTTTTTCTTTTACGTAGACAGATAATGATTTATTTAAACGCTTATCCTTTACTACTGCAATGTCATGACTTGCTAACATTGTGATGTACAATGTGAGTCAATCCACTCTAACACAATCGGTGACTTATTTTTAAACGTAATAAATATAAAAAAAATGCCCGATATCAAGAGGTCGCTTGATAGTTATATAAGTTCGAAGGAATGTGTTTTAAAAAATCTACGAAGAAAGAACATATTATGCCAAATAATAAGCTCATTTAGTGGACAATGAGTGTTTGTGTGAAATATCAAATTTCGTTCGGAAATCGGAAGCCAGCCACCTGAGTTAGATTATCTTCTTAAAATTTTCTAGATGATGAAATAGCGTTCGCTTATAAGTTTCAATATCCATGTGAAATAAAAATCGATGAAATATATGGGAAACCCTTCGGTACAAAAATTAAATAGAATAGCGAAATAAAAGTTTGAGAATTTTTCTTCTCTTTGTCTACATTTTGTATGTCGCTCAACACCTAACAATTTACAATTATTTTTTGTCACAAAATGCCTTATTGTGACTTATTTATTATAGATAGATTTATGTTGTTGCGGACTTTTCTTTAGAACTAATAAAATTAAATATTTTTTCGTACAACGTACTGACATATGATTAACTATTTGTGCAGCGCATATTTTTAAAAATATTATTAGATATTAGAAGAAAAGATCGACGAGATTCCGTTGAGGAAGAATGTTCGCAGTTTATACGATAGTGAAACTATGATGGATTTGAAAGCGCTTATAGATCTAAGTTTATGTGGATTGAACGTTATTAAAAGATAACCTCCGCACATGGCGTATGTTGGCTCTAACTTATGGGACACAAAACGAAGTTCTACAAATATATTGTCATTAATATAATGACTTTACCTCAAGCTTTTATTGCTTTTTATAGAGAAAAAAAACAGCTTCATCGAGACTTGACCAGTTTTTTTACAGGTTGTTTTAGTGGGATTATGTTTTCTTTTTATATTTTGACTTGAAATTGTTTACATCTGATGGAAAAAAATACGGCAGTGTGATCAAGTTTTATCCGAACCTGTATTTATTTTAGTTATTTATTTATTGACTCTTAATATTTACTTTGAAGTAGAAGTTTTCCTGCTCCGTGAACGGTAACTCAATAAAATTTTCAACTTTAAACGTTACTTACCATGAAAGTTGTATTAAGTCACTGGTAGCGCTACTTTTACTATTCACCTACAATTTATACTAAGTAATGAATATTTAGACCCATCGTGGCGCAGGTGCAAAAGCTCGTGACTGTAAACGCTACATGTTCACTTCTTCGCACTGGTGTCGAGGCAAAGAGCGGCGGTTAGTTCCGCCATTCATTCTTACGCAATACCTTCAGAATTTGGAAACCGTCCGAAGAGGCGCAGGTTCAAATCCCGCTAATCAAATTTTCTTCGTTCAAATTTTTATATTTAAAGTAGTTTTATTCCCTAAATGTGGAACAACACTTTAAACTCTGCTACACAGCATGAAACCGAAAAAAAATTATAATATAGATAATGATAACTGCGTTACACGTACTACACTGTTGATGTATCTTAATTATTTTATTAAGGGCTTGAAATGTTTTTCCCTATATACTGCTCCCGTAAATGGAGCGCAAACGCTTCCACCCTGTATATAAGATAAATGACTATAATTTAAATGTTCTGTCCTGAACATAATGAATAATATTTTAATTATAACGATAACAGTTAAAAAAATCTCACGTGTGTACAACCTATTTTTATAAATTCGCAATTGGGTTAACCTAAGGTTACATTCACATTTTTTTGTGAACCAAGTAAAACATAATTATTACAAGTGGTACTTTAAATTTCAAAGTTACTGTACTTCATTCAGACTGTATTTTTTAATATTAATTAATATTAGTATTCAAAAAATATGTAAATAAATGTAATAAAATTACATCAAGTAAATAATTAAATTTGTTGTTTTATACTTTGTATTAATTCACTAAATATATATATCTTTGAGAAAAACATCATATTCAGGACAGTATTACATATATTTTATATATCATAAGGTTCTATTTGGTAGAATCGTGGTGTTGTTGACGCCGCATTATAATTATTATATCAAAACACAACATCAATGTAACATTCTATTTTTCTTAAGGAAAATCCACAAACGTGTTTATCTTTAAACGTAATACACCTAAGTATCAAAAATGTATATTATCCTGAACTATTGCGACTAGTAGGTATCTAAGTAATTACTCTCTTAAGTCAAATGTGACTAGCAAAGTCCGGTTTTGGCCAAATCAAAAAGAACCTTATTCTTATTACATTAAAATCGATAATTACTTAACGTTTTGATCTTTACGGTTGGCTAGCGTTGGTGCGAGCTTTGGATAGATTTTCCTTAATTTCGTCACTAGTAAACATATAATTTATGTAGGGTGCAAATCGTTTTATTATTAATACGTGCTTGAGCGCAGCACCGTCAACTGCGGACCACGTCTCTCGCTGTTGTCTATTTGTTTGTGGCATATTATACTTTCTGATAAAAAAACACTTTTGGAATCACACAAAAGTAAGTTATAATTCTTTTCTAATAATTTTTATAAAATTGAGAATGTTATGAAATTTATGTGACATAAGTTCACGTTGTTGTACGTAATGAAAAACATATATTTTATACAAAACTTACAAAAAAAAACGTGGCCATTTGGAGAACAATACACATTTTGAATTTATAATTTTTAATCAAACAAATATTTGACAAAATAGAAGTAAAGTTCGCAATTTCACATAATCAATATTAGAAAACACAATCTGAGTGGAATTCAATATATATTAACTATAACCAATAATATATAATATTTAATTTCACATTCTTTTTCATGGTGTATAAATATATTACGAATTATATCAAAATTTATTATTTTCTATTTGTTACAGTGTGTGAGAAAGAAACAAAGAACGGAGAAAGCGAGCAGGTAGTGCAAGACCCCATAACTAAAGCCATCGGTGCAATTGGAAAGTGGCAATTATGGATGTGCTTCTTAATCTTTCTCACAAGATTCCCAGTAGCCTGGCATCAGATGAGCATAATATTTTTGGCTCCTCCTATGGATTTTTCGTGTGCAGACAACGAAGAATGGATCAATAGCCAATGTTTGTCAAACTGCAGTATATATAAATATGACCACAGTATTTTTGAAGAAACAATCGTGTCACAGTGGAATCTTATATGTGCAAGTGCGTGGCTGAAAAATTTTACACAAACCATTTTTATGCTTGGAATTCTTGTAGGAAATATGCTCTTTGGACATCTTGCAGACAGGTTAGTAAGTCATTTTTTATAAATTCAATCGTATTATGAATATTTTAAAACGATCACCACTAAAAGTAACGTAAAAAACTAACATCTGCATAGAAAATAGACGCGGTAGAAAACATTATTTTATAAAAAAATACGAAGAGAGTTGATATGATTACCTGTTGGAGGTAATTTTAACTAAATAAGCACATCCAGTACAATCTCACAAGTCATAAAGGGGTCCGGGTGATATGTACTTTAACAGATTTCGTTTTAACAGGTAAGGTAAAGGAAAATTATATGAAAATTTCCTAAATTTTGAGTGACCCTGTGCTTTGTAATATAAATATTAGTGTTAATTAAATCAAAACAAAATACTAACTTAATAGATTAATGTAAGGTTTCCCATATAAATTTGCATTCCAATTAAAAAGGACATACCCCCCTTATAACCCCCCTTATGCGGGTATATATCAGAAGGTATAAAGTCAGAACTTAGTGTTAAGCCCGTGACGATGTCTACGAAATATATACATAAATTTCATTAGTATGTATAATAATAGTGTTAGTGTGTACCTAGTGTTTTAAATAGAGATACGCTTTCGTTTCAGATTTGGGCGCAGAATACCATTCTTAGTTGCGGTCATAGTTCAATTGATTACCGGCATTGCCAGTGCATATTCTGTCAACTTGTATATGTTTACGGCTTTACGTTTCATACTAGCTGTTGCTACCGGTGGGATCATGGTGACAAGTTTTGTTCTCATAATGGAGATTATAGGCACCAAGTACCGGGACACTATCGGGATAATTTATCAAATACCTTTTAACATTGGCTATTTGACTTTACCGTTATTTGGATATTATATACGCAGTTGGAACACGTTTCAATTGGCCATATCTCTACCGTCTATCTTGCTTTTAAGTTATTACATTTTACTTCCTGAATCGCCAAGATGGCTTTTAGCAGTTGGTAGGACCGATGACGCTGTTCATATACTGGAGACAGTTGCTAAAAGGTATTACAATTTTTTTTATGTAGGTTTACAAAATATTTAAACACATAAAGTCATATGCAAGTTACAAAAATATAAATGTTTATGAGTATGTTAAAATAGCTGAAATATTTACAGACTGTAACGCGATCGACGATAGTAGATATAGTAGATAGTAGATCTATGGATAGAGGAACACAGTACCTAACCATTACACCCCCATATATTTGCCAATTTTCTTCAAAAATTATATTTTTCCAAAAAATCACAAATTGTCAAATATCTGCCGAACAACTTAAAATCGGTTTACATACATGGGGTCGAATATGACTTGTATGTAATTTTTACAAGCTGCATAATAAATATGATTCCCAACCAAATTATTGTAATGTATTCCATCAATATTTTTAGAAATCAGCGGCCAACAGAAAATATAGCAGCTTCAATACAAAAGATGGCACTAGAAGTGAACAATAATAAACAAGAGGGCGCATCTTTCCTTGATTTATTCAAACCACGTCTGCGTTCAAGAACGCTAGCGATTTGCTTCAACTGGTTCGTCAGTGGATTCTGTTTCTTCGGAGTGTCTCAATATATTGGAAATGCGTCGGGGAATATATTTATAAACGTCGCTATATCTGCTGTGATATTGGTAACCGTTTGAAACCTATACACATCCTAATTCATTATTAACAATATTGAACTTTAACTAAATTGTCATTTTACATTGTTACAGATCCCCGGCACAATTACATCGATTTACGCGAACAAGATGCTCGGTCGTAAAATCACACTCATATGTGCTAACTGTGTGACAGGCATTAGCTGTCTGTTAATTGTGATCATCCCACAATCTGACACCAGCCATTTGACTCTAGGCTGCATTGGACTATGGGGTACTAGCATATCCTTTGCAACCGTATACTTATATGCAGGAGAGTTATTCCCCACGGTTTTAAGGAACTCTGGCGTGGGACTTTCGTCAACTATAGCAAGAATAGGTTCTATGGTAGCTCCTTTCGTAGCTACGTTAGCTCAAACTGTCGCTTGGTTGCCACCGGTCGCGTTTGGTACTGTCCCTCTTATCGGTGCCGCTCTTTGTATTATATTGCCTGATACGAGAGGAAAAGATTTGCCCGATACATTAGAAGAAATTGAACAAGTATGAAAGTACAAGTTGAAGTGTGAAAATAAAATATGAAAAGGGTATAACATAATGTCATAATATTGTATTTAAAAAGATGAAAACATTGAAATAATAAGATTAGTTGATTACTAAATTTTTAAATTGCTGAATCTCATTCATAAATATTTGATTATTTCGTATAATTGTTTCCTGTGTGGGCAAAATCTTAAAAACATTATTTATAGCTCATTAGGTATTTAGAGAAAAAAATATTTATGTCAGATGCATACTCATACTGCCGAATTAACGAACTAAACTGAAGAAAAAAAATAGGTGGTAGAAATTGTCTTTTGCCAGAGTTCAGTTATTCATCTGATCGTATAGATTAAATGGAATTTAAAACTTTATATTCAGAACTAAGAAATTTTATATTCAGAATATAAATTTTTAATTTAATTTTGTCAACGAGCTTAATATTATTTATAGTTCATTGCGGCTTATAATAATCATGACCGTATGGAAATAATTAAACCTTTAAATATTATTACATTACGGTCATGATTATTACAAGCCGCAATGAACTTTAGAACTTACTAGTCTACTCATGATTTATATTCCTATACTCGTTAAAGATTGTGTTAGTTTTATATTTTAAAGTATATTTAAAGATTATTAAAAAACCGAACAAGTTAACAAATTTGAGTTCCAGGCGTATACACTCAACTCTCCAAGTCAATTTAGGCTTGTAATTTGTTTTGTGAAATATCGAGTTTTTTAAATTATAAAAATAAATCATGCCGTCGTGGAGCAGGGACAATAGGGGGACTGTAACGCGGTGGTCGTGGGTTTGATCCCCACTCGAGGAAACGAAATATTTACTTAAATGTATTATATCTATTTCTTTGCTCTGGTATCGAGGTAAAAACTGCGGAGTTGAGTTTCGCCATTCAACACGCAATGCCTCCAGAATTCAGCGGAAAGTGAGGAACGTAGGGTGTTAACCCTAAATTTCCTCTGCCTACTGTTCTTCCTGTGCGTGGGATACAACGTGAGTTTTTAAGAAAGTTGATAATGTAAAGTCTATAAATAGACTGTGATAGTTGCGTTAGTTTTAATAAGAATTTATTGATAAAAAGTATTTACATTCCAAATAAGTTTTTTTATTTGACAAAAATGTTAGATTTAGAATCAAATCTAAGAGCAATAATAAATGGAACAGATTATTATACAAAATAAGTAATAGAGAGGACATGTTTATAGCGGTTTTGTGAGATACGCTATTAAATATTATCTAATATTTCTTTTACATTCATAGAGTAAAAATAAAGTTCCAAATTTTATGGAAAATTGTCCAAATTTATTTTACACTCAAGATACACAAAAAAAGAATAATTTAACACTTACAGAAGGAGAGAAAATAAATTTCATAAAATACCAAAAGAAATAGTAATGCGAAACTGACCCGTTATAGCGAGAAGATAAGGTTTAAAATTGAACCTAAGCAAAGAGAGATATAGATAAGCAAGTGAACGTCGCAAGCGATAGCAACCGACTCTTTTAAACGTAGCATAGGAAAACTCGGCACTGGTTTATAATACAAATGCACTTGCGGATGATTAGTAAATAAAAATTTAAGGTTTGTATCTTATGAAAATATACATGTGACTTGGCATGTATGTATACAATCTATATATGTAAAAACAAATGTCTGTTCCCTATAGACTCCGAAACGGCCGATTCGATTGGCATGGAATTTCGAGTAGTTGTTCCCTGGCTTCCCGGGATGGTTATAGGCTAAATAGATCCGGAATCTAGAAACGAGTTTTACGTTTTTGTCCGACTGGACGTGTTTTTTCCCGTTACGCCAACAGATGACCGCACTAAACTTCGCGCGAGCGAAGCACGCGGGCTCCGCTAGTACGTAATAAATGTAATAAATGTCTCTTTCATTGTCAGTGATAACGTATCAACATGATTAGGAATGAAAATATATTGACTAAGCAGTTTGATTTTGCGTAAATTACATCCATTCAATAAAAATATTCAGTCGTCAATATTATTAAATAATTATAATAAACGTGAGTCGATATTATTTTTACTACTAATTTATACATTGAATCATTGGTAATATTATTTGTTTACTAATATTTTATTCGACAAAAAAAGAAGAGTTAATAAATATTAATCATCATATAAAATTGAATTTCAGATCAAATAGTATGTCTTCGGCCGACGATGCAATAGAAAGTCTCATCGGTCGTTTTGGTAAATACCAAACTTGGATTTTCTTTCTGGTTACAATCGCAAGGTTTCCCACCGAATATCAGTTGTCTAACGTAGTATTTCTTTTGCCGAGTGTCGATTACGTTTGTATGGACGAAGACGCCTTCAATAAGACAAATCATTGTCCCTGTAAACATCCCGTCTACGACACTAGTACAGTAGTTAAATCTGTCACTACAACATGGGATCTAATATGTGAGAGAAGTTATTTAGCAAGTGTAGCGCAATCTCTTCTACAAGTTGGTATTCTTGCTGGTAGTCTTCTATTTGGACACATATCAGATAGGTAAGTGAATACTTTACTTCTTCAATAATTAATCTTCATTCTTCATGTATGAAAATGCATCCATATTATTTTTATGGACAAAACTATAGATCATCTTGATGAAGGCTTGCGAACGAGTGATTGAATGATTTGTATTTGCTTTCAGGTATGGACGTAAAATGGCATGTTTACTTGCAATGCTGTCACAGGTTATTTTTACTGCATTGTCCGTAGCTGCAACAGAATTATGGATGTTCGTCATTTGTCGATTTTTAATTGGAGCTGCTGTAGGAGGAATAATGCTGTGTTGTTATGTGATGGTCATTGAATTAAGTGGCAAATCATTCAGACCATATCTTAGCGGTCTGATTGAAATATCGTATATAACGGCCTATTTTACACTACCAATATTTGCATACTTTTTACGGGATTGGAGACAATTACAGTTAGCGACATCTCTTCCTTGGTGTTTTGTAGTATTTTACTATTTTCTGATTCCTGAATCTCCTCGATGGCTTATAACAAAGGGCCACACAGAAAAGGCAATTGACCTATTATCGAATATTGCTAAAAGGTAAGTATATATTTAATATTTGAATATTTTATTTGCCTTGAGCGCGAATATATTTTTGAATTATTTCCAGAAATAACCGTCCAACAGAAAATATAAGGTCAACTATCGAAAATGTAATAAAAGAAATTGAGAAAGAGGAACGTAAACAACATGGCACCTATATGGATCTATTCAAAACACCCAAAGTCAGGGCCTACACTTTAATTATGGCATTTATATGGATGTGCTGCGCAAATAGTTTCTTTGGTGTAAATCAATACATTGGTCGACTTCAAGGAAATATCTACCTGAACGTCATGCTGTCAGCTGTGAGTCTCATCCCGGGAATAGTGTTAGTTGTGATTGCATCTTTGTATTTAAGACGAAAGATTGGTGTTATTATCAGTTTTTTTGCGGCTGGAATATCTTTATTAGTTTTCTTAGTTATACCGAGCAATATGAGAGAGGTAGAGCTTACTTTTGCTCTTATAGGCCTCACTGGTGCATATACAGCATTTGTACAAGTTTATTTATATTCATCGGAAATCTTTCCGACGGTCATAAGAAACTCTGCTATGGGTTTGGTGTCTGTTTTTGCTAGATTTGGTGGACTTATTGCACCATTTGTCGTAAATATAGGAATCGAATGGGTCTCTATAGTTATATTTAGTTCTTTGGCTTTTTGCGCTGGAAGTTTGTGTTACTTTTTACCTGAAACAAAAGATACTGTACTTTTAAATACTATTGACCAAACGGAAAAAAAAGAAAGTAGCAAATTAAAAGGTAATTTATAGTAAAGAATGTTGGTTTAATATATTTATTAGTAATAATTTAGTTTAGGTATAATAAATATAGTAAAATGTTTTTTCTTTGATTTGACATATTTGAAAAATCAATAATGGGCAGTCGTCTCGCAGTAGCTCGAGGAAATAAAATAATTAATATTTTCATTTCTTAACTCTGATAACGAGGCAGAGCGCGGCGCTGGGGTCGCCACTCAACACACAAAGGCTCAAGAATTCATGGGGAAAAGGTTAGGTTCCCAGGTAGTGCCTGCCCTGCTATGTAAATATATGTAAAATAATAACGAGGACCCTCGTGCTTATACACGTGCTCCTTCCTACATAGAAGGCGATGCTATAAGTGATGTGTGGTACAAATTAGAAAAAACCAAGCCGATGTTTTTTTTTTTATGGGAGAGGACAAGGCAAACGAGCGTTCGGGTCACCTGATGGTAAGTGATCACCGTCGGCCACGACCCTATGCAACACCAGAGGAGCCACAGGTGCGTTGCCAGCCTTTTTTTTAAGGTGGAGATGAAGGGCACCGGGGCCCGGCATTACCTAATGCGAAACGCAGTGGCAAGGGCCACTACTTCACGCCGGTTTAAAATGCCGGGGGTGGTATTAAATCCGGTCGAGTCTGCCCGTGCGTGTTGCCATTACTGGCGACGTGACTCTACCACACGTACTTTAATCGCCTCTTACGACACCGACAGTACCAGGGTGATCCTATTCTAAGCCGGGACCACACGGCTGACTTCACCAGAGCGAAGAAATGAAAACATAAATAAATATTTTCTTTCCTCGAGTGGGAATCGAACCCGCAACCAGTCGATTGTGCAGCAAAATTTGTACCACTGCGCCACGACCAGCCCCAAATGTTGATATTGATATTAAACAATATAATCTTTTCCCACATAAGTGGGGAATGGGAAAATGAAATGGATTACAAATATACAGAGTGTTTTTGTCATCACCACTTTATATGAAACCACAATTTAAACTACTCTATAAAAGCACAAATATGATTTTGCCATAAATTAAAAAGTGATATTTTCAAAAAAATAATAAATAAAATTGAAGTTATTAAATAAAACGATATTTGTGAAGAACGACGCACGCAGACCTATCCCCAGGGTCATCGCCGCTCTCACGCCTCATTCTCCATATCCATACCATATAAGTTCAAAGAGTTTAACCTTTAAGAGTAGTTTTGTAGTAGTAAGTGTTATTCAATAAAAAAAGTTTTCAATATATATTTTTTTTATTTATGTTCTTGCGTTGCATACTATATACTACTACATATAACTGTCACACTGTTTTATCATTTTTTATAATAATTTATTTATTTTTTGATTATAAATAGTACGTGAACTATATAAAACTATATCCTTTATCAGATATATTTAATAATCATATTAAAATATGTAATTCGTTAATTTATTAGATACGTTACTATCGTGATAAGAACTAAATAACATTGAAAATTGAACGGACTTGGTGTAATATCTATATACATTGCGTATGTACAGCATGTATTTTACATACACACACCAATAGTGCCTTAATTTTAAGAATATAAAATAATATAATATTTTCTTTAGCTTCACGCTGTATCCGGCACCTAAAAGAACCTGGAACCTAATACTATAAGGCTTTCGTTTCCAATTAAAAGACATTTCTGTTGCCCACTCTCCGCCGAAAGCTGGCATTGCGTCTTGAGTGGCGGAATTCAACACCGCGCTTGTCTTTCTTTGAAATGAAAATAATAAATATTTCTTTTCTTCAAGCGACTTTAAACACGACAGAATTTTTGATCGTGTCCACAATCTGTCGCATTTACTGCCTCATTTTATTATTTATTTTATATGAAAAAAAAGCATTTTTGGCAAAATTACTTTTTTTTTTATTTGTGACTTTTATAGAGTAGCTAGAACTGTGCTTTCACTAAAATTGGTCAAGATAAATATATCCTGTATTAGTGTCAATAATTTCAATTGTTAGTTTCAATTTTGTTTACTTTGAAGTAATTAATATATATTATGTTATGTTCTACATTAAAAGTGTGTGCGTATAGATACATATACACAATCAAAGTTTCTGCATTCATGTGTTTTTAGGCTTCTTTTCGTTTAGAATTAGCACTCACGTACATACAATAGATTAAAAATGCTAGTCATCTAGTCAGTCGAGTACTTGTTAGTTTCAGAGCAAGATAAATGCGATAAGGCACATTTGGCAAAACTGACACAGTCTACGCTACAAATTGGAATTTTAATTGGGAACTTATTGTTTTGTTTTATATCTGACAGGTAAGCTATTTCCTATTGACTTTTTTTTTCGAATGGAATTTGTTGCTGTTTACCTGGACTAGTCTTGACAGCGCTATCGGGAGGGAACCTCGATTGACACAACTCCACTGCTTTTGTAGTATTTTAGACGAGGACGCGAGTGCTCGTCTATCCTGTATGATTGCCATATTTTTTTCAGATAGGGTCGCAAGGTGGCATGTCTACTTGCCCTTTTAACAGAAGTGATGTTTGTGGCAATATCTGTTTTAGCCACGGAACTATGGAAGTTACGCTTCCTGATAGGAATTGGATTTGGAGGGACTCTTCTTAGCTGTTATATAATAATAAAAAAATCGTTTAGACAGCCTATGTATTTGCGTTATAACATTACCATTTATCGCGTACTTTCTACGTGACTGGAGGTATCTACAATTAGCGACCTCCTGAATCTCCCAGATGGCTTATTACTACGGGCCATAAATAGAGAGCTGTTGAAGTTTTAATTCATATTATATTTCGAAAGTAAGTCGTTTTTGTGATATGAATATTCATATTTTTCTGTTTGATAAAAGCGCCTAAATAAATTTTAAAGCTAAAGTCCTATAAAACCGATTTATAGGGACGATTTTGCTTTTTTCTTCAGTACGTATTGCAGACAATATTTTTAAAGTTTATAAATTAGCATAAGCATCTTTCCTGGCATAAAATTTGGTCATTATTATTTTCATAAAAATACAATATTTCAATAGCTTACAAATTCTTTCAAGAGTACCCACTTCTCTCAACGGTCTCTTGATAATTTTACTTAATTTTGTTGTGAAATCAGCACATAATTAATCATTAATATATTTATTAAAATTGATACAAGTGTATAACTATAAACTATTATTTATTCTACAAATTAAAAGCAAACCATTATATATTTTCATTAACAACAGACCTACTGAAAATGTAAGAGATATAGTGGAAAAAGCGATACTAGAAATTCACCAACAAGATAAAATACAATATGGATCATACTTAGATCTATTCAAGACATCGAAAATCAGAACCTACACATTAATAAGGGCGTTTATATGGATGTGCTGTTCACGTACATTCTTTGGGGTTAATCAGTACATTGGCCGTTTGGAAGGAACCATTTATCTTAATGTATTGCTTTCCGCAGTCAACCACGCACCTGGTTTAATAGTAGTCGTTTTGTCTTCAATTATAATAAAGAAGAAAAATTGGTGTCACTACAAGTTTTGCTGCTGCCGGAATTTCGTTGTTGATGTACTTAGTAATACCAAATACAATGAGATTTCTACAACTAGCTTTTGCCATAGTCGGTCTGACAGGCGCTTACTCAGCTTTTGTTCAACTATATTTCGGCGGAAAGAGTGTCTTAGCACTAGGTTCCCTCTGACTATCCTGCTACACGTGTATACAGTGGAGTGGTGAATACAAAGTGGAGCTAAAAACTGTATTTTGCTCAATTCATATTTTTCAAAGTCACATATTAGGTTTTTTTTAAATGAAACAAGTTATATATAGTTATTTATTATATTGTCATAGCCATTAATCAATACCTACATACTTAAATTATCTTAAACTGAAGAAAATAATTATGAAAATGTAAATATATTATAAACTTTACATTTTTACTTTGTTAAGTAAACTGTATTGTATATTATGAAATCCGCCAAAATACTTAGTGACTAGCACAAACAGTAAGGTGTGATATATAACCCAAAATTTAAAAATCACGCTAACGTACAAACAGTAAATAAATAAAACGTCTATAAATGTCCAAAAAATAAATGCTACTTTGGCAACAGCAAGAGACTGAGATTCTCTCTTTAGCGGAGCGATTTTAGTAGTGAAGTCTATGAAATGGCCTGAAACAATATAAAACTTTAAGTACGTAATATAAATTATTTTCCTCTGAGTAATCTGCTATCAGTTTTCAACGATAAAAGAATTCCTTAGGTGATGATTAATTTGTATTACGAGAAACATCTCCAGCAGAAGACTATTCTTTACTCTTCATCATCTCGTATCATGACGTTGACGCGTTGATTTCACGAATTAAAATGCCAATCTGTATATTGAATATATAAAAATTGCCGATTGCGTGGCTTGGCCAGACATATAGCATAGTGTTAATATATATAACCCTTTCTTGCAATATTTTTGTTTGAATGAAAATTGTAAAGCGGAGTCATCATTCGTTTGACTCAAATGAATCATGAAATTGTAACATCCCAATTAAAAGGTACATTCAGAATCATTAAAAAATTACGTAACAAATTTTGCCTTGTTGCTATAGTAATTGCCTGCACCTTATGGGACGATTGGGCAATAAATATTTGAGATGAGTATAGATTCGATTTTAATTTAAAATAATGTTAACACAATGCGCACAAATAGTCAAACTAATACCGTCCATCTATTTATTTTCCATTTAGTAGAGAATATGTAAAAAAGCTATTCATATATAGAGCTTCATGATATATTGCGCACATAGTAGAGTAGGTACAGCGAACTTGGGAATCTAGTGTTAAATCACTCCCTTGTCATTCGTTCCCCAATTTCAGTCCAATTCTGAAAAAAATGCGCGTTGAATGTCGAAACTCAACGCCGCGTTTTGCAACTTTACCAGGGTGGGGAATTTAAAATATTTTTTTTTCTTGGAGTCGGTATCGAACACACAACCTGTCGCACTTGCAGTGTCACGCTTGAGCCTCTGCGGCACGGCTGACGACTAGTGATGTAGATAATAGATAAAAAAGTTATATATATATATAGGTACTTGGATTATATTTTCTAACTTGACAGTTAGTACCTTCTCTATGAAACCTTTCAAGACTTATATTTTTTTCTTTCCAACGATCTTGAAGCCATGTTCTTAATTCGTCTTCTTCAAAAGGTAAATCCTCAATGGCATATCTGAAACATAAGCGTCCATGTGGTCTAGTTAGTTACGGTCTGCCTAGCTCTATAGTTTGTATCGTATTCGTTTAATTCCACTTAAGAAAATATTTTCTTTAGTATAAGAATATTTTCAATATTTCAACCAAAAATAGTGAAAAAAAGAGTGAAAAATATTGGATAATAAATATTCTCTTTAACCGCGTCCCAAAATATCGGAGACGTAAAATATATCAATTTTAATTATATGAAAATATATTTGTTTAAAACTTTTAATACTGTATCTAGATAAAGGTAACGTTTGATACGCTGGCTGATATTATTTTTTATAAAAACAGTGCAAAGGAAAATAAATATTATGGATATTTTATAATATATTGTTGTTTCATATGCACGTTATATTTTATATGCAACAGTTTCTTATATACGAGCATTTTACAACGCTTCTAAATAAATGAATGTTACTTACATTATCTAGTCAAGGTGAAAGAACCAGTTTCGTCTATTTAAATTTGCGGTCAGTTCCGCAGACATTCTGAGATATTCTATATAAAAAATATTCTAACCAATTGTGAAGTGAAAAGTAAAATTAAGTAACTTGATTAATGTTGATGCATATTAAATATAATATTTTAATATATTGTTTTATTTTCGAAAATAAGCCTATAATTAATATACTTCTTATAAATTGTAATTTAACAGTTTTTAATATAATACGAAAATCATGTTAATATGGAGATCTAAATATTGTAATACGATATTTAATATATATAATTGGTGTGTAATTTTTTCTAAAATTGATTATAATTTAATAAAAATATAGATCTTTTTCTGTTGATTAAAGAAAAGAGAGTATCGAATAATGTCATGACTAATATAATTATTACAACATTAGGTAAACAAATGTATTATTTTCTTGTCAATTATAGCTATTGCTATATTTTAATGCATATATTATAGCTATATTTTTATATTACTATGATTTTTGCTCTGTATACGAGTAGGTAGGTTTTTGGTCCCGGCTTAGAATAGGATCACCCTGGTACTGTCGGTGTCGTAAGAGGCGACTAAAGTACGTGTGGAAGAGTCACGTCGCCAGTAATGGCAACACGCATGGGCAGACTCGACCTTATTTAATACCACCCCCGGCATTTTAAACCGGCGTGAAGTAGTGGCCCTTGCCACTGCGTTTCGCATTAGGTAATGCCGGGCCCCGGTGCCCTTCATCTCCAACTTAAAAGGCTGGCAACGCACCTGTGGCTCCTCTGGTATTGCATGGGGTCGTGGGCGGCGGAGATCACTTACCATCAGGTGACCCGAACGCTCGTTTGCCTTGTCCTCTCTCATAAAAAAAAAAAGGTGACATTGACAACTTGTGTTCGTTATTGTTCACATTTTGATCCATTACGCATACATAATTTTTCATAAAATAGAAGAACATTTTCAAACTTACGCTGTTATAGTGTTGTCCTATTACTTTATATTACATTTTAACTTTAAAAAAACATGTTGACTTATTTTGGCATATTTTTATTAGATATGCGATAAATTCAATATTAAATTATTAAAGTATTATTACCGTTTAAAGTAGAAATGCACGTGCTTAGGCATATTTCCGTGCAATAAATCCATTTCAGTTTGAGCAGGATTATCGTATGCGACAGTGACGTCGTACACTGACGCCAAACCGCTGCTCCTCATGCGAGTACACAGCACTGCCCAACCGGTCGTACGAGGATGCAGAACAAACTCATAATTCTATAAGCACATTTTTGGCGTATTAATATTTTTTATGCTAATTGAACATATTAATATATAGGCCAGTCATGGCGCAGGGATACAAAATGCGATTGTAAACGCGACTGGTTGTAGATTCGATCCCCATTCGAGGAAATGATATATTTATTTAAAGTTATACTTACCTTTCTTCGCTCTGGTACCGAGACAAAGCGCGGTGTTGAGTTCCGCCTCTCAACACGCAATGCCTTCAGAATTCTGCGGAAAATGGGGGACGCAGTGTCTAAACATTAGGTGCCATCTGCCTTCCCTACTGTGTGAAACTGAACTATTTTACAGTAACAATCCCTTTTTACAATTATAATTTCTTAAATATATTTTCAAATCAAATATCCCTCCGTCCTTAGAGCAAATAGATTCGTAGAAAGCGCGGATTTAAATACTCATCTATCACCTGGCATACATTACTCGTATATCCGTAACATGCAACCCTGATATTATATAAAAAGTAAACAATAAAATATATAAATATATACATAAAATGTTAATCCCTCAGTATTATTAACCGTATATTCATAAAACTACTGTCAACATTTTGATTTAATCTTGAGATAAACTAAACGCTATACAATCAAGAAATGTACAATAAAAGGTAATTAAGTGAGGTGGGCGAAATTAACGGCTTTACCAAATGTTAGGGAAAATAAATATTATTTATGTAGATTTCTTTTGTGAATTTGTACTTTTCTCTAAATTATATCTATTCATACAAAAGTAATGTAACTTACCGCTGTACAAAACTATGATTGGGGGCTAATCAATGTCATAAAATCTATAATCATTTCAATTTCAGAAATGTTTGTGCAGCTTTACATTTGGTGAATGATTTTAGTTCATAAATAAATTATATAAATTTGAATATAATGTATATTATATATATTTTACATTGCTATAAAATAATGTATATTGACATTTATGTAATATAATAATAACACAATTACTCATTAATTCATTGTTTATTGCTCTTAGACTATTCTTAAAATATATCCATATATATTTTAAGAATGGTCTAAGAAACAAAAGAAATAAAACAAAATACTAAATCTCGAGGTTACGCTACAAACCGGCAACTGTTTCGAAAGAGCAAATTTTTCGCTTCGACGTTTATTATCTTCACTTAAATCAGTGCCTTCAGGAAATAGCACTATTCTCTGATGATATCGCAGCCTTTTATAGTAGTCTATAAACTGAGACATATTAACTTGATCCTCCTGCCAATTCCGTTTGACATAAAGGAAAAAATTTAACTGCATTATCCATCCTGAAAAAAGAATATAAAAAGCACGCTATATTTCGCACACCGCAGAGTAGGCGGAGAGAATCTTAAGACACTCCGCTCCACGTTTTCTGGCGAATTCGGGAGGTTTTGTGTGTTTAGTGGCGAAACTCAACCCCGCGCTTTACACGATGTGGTCGACACAAGAGTGAAGAAACATAAATATTTAATATAAAATTTACTCAAGTGAGAATTGAACGCACAACCTGATGCGTTTTCAGTCACACTATGTAGCCCTACGCCACGAATGGCCTCCTGAAATTAAATACAGTGTTTAAAAATTTACCATTGCCAAAAATATATGATTTATTCTCTCTAAGAATTTCATGGACGTAAAAGAGCCCGTTTAAAAAAGAAGGCTTTGTGGATTTAGATTAAGTTAAGTGTATCATGTACTTATTGCTTAAATGGTTAGCATTTGCTTAAATCTAATAACGATCATTTCTCATGGGATTGTTAAAGTATGACGATACTCTATGAGGAAAGCACGCGATATAGTGGCTTATGCAAACAAAATGATATGTCGTGTTTCTAAGTGTAGTTTCTACTATAATATTCAGATTATCCGTTTTTTAGGGTTCTATGAGTATAAATCAAAAAGAAAAAACGAAACCCGTATAGCATACCTTTGTTGAGAACTTACAAATGAAGGAAGAAATGAAAGGAAAAAGTTATATCTAATGTATTATATATATTAGATAGATTTTTAAAATAGTTGACAAACATAAGTTTGTCACTATTATAAGTTGTACTTCCCGTACCTTGCCACGCAACTACGGTGACCTACAAATCCTGAAATTAGATAGACAGATAGAGCCCTCGTGGGTGAGTCCGACTCGTTTGACCGACGTTTTACCAGTTTTTTATTGAAAAGCAAAACAACTCGCTTACCCATTCCAGGAACAGCTTTAATTTCATCTTTTAAAACAAATTTAATCTTAGAGATTCCTCTAGACAATACATCATATACATCAGGTTTGAGTTCCGATGTCAAATTATTTTTTTCTTGGCTTATATATTCTACATTCCTAATAGGTTTTTGAGTCGCGTGATACAAAGCAATCCAAACATAATTCCAGTCAACTCTCGTACGATGGTTCATTACTATTATTGTAGATTCATCAGGATCCACGTAATCACCATAATGATGGAGTTCCGTCTTGCAAATCCATTGGAACAATGCCTAGAGACATATATTGTTTTATAATTAAACATATTGTTTTATAAATAAATAAATAAATAAATTATATATTCCTTTATAAGGAAATTTAAGGCCTAACGTAGAGATTCAATGAATGTTTGTTGATACTTTACCACAGGATACAGTTCCCATAAAGCAAAGAGCACGTCAACGACTTTTCTATACAATATGTGTTTTATAAACATCAAGTACATAACAGGACAGTATAAAACGTAAAAACCTGAAATTATAATCTAGTAAATGAATATGAATGAAATTTTAAAAGTTGTATTTTAAATAAAAGTACTACATATAAATATAATTTACTATAAAAAATACTATCTCCAATTATAGTAAGTATATTTCCATTTAAAATATTTTAATTGCAATTAGTTGTATAGACATTTTATTGTAGATATAAATAAAGTAAAATTCTAATAAGGTGGAAGAGTAAAATCAAAATGATTATATGTTTCAATAGAGATGAAACAAAAGCAAATCTAAAATTAGTGTAAATTAATCTCACCGGCTAAGATGGTATAATACCATGCACCACAAATCAGCAAGCCTGCCGCCATGACGGCTGGCTCGTACTGACGAGGGGTTGAGGAAACCCTAGTACTGTCTAGATTAGAACCCTTATGATCTGACTTCCATTACATTAGCTTTACGCAACTTGTACTATATTTAGAGAGGCTCGCTATAACTATAGAGGTAAATATGACGTAGGTCTTCAGAAAACGTGGTATTTTAGAAAAGGTTTTAAAGGGTATGGACATATTATAGGCTTAAATGTACAATACCTAATACTCTTTTTTTGCTTAAAAAAAGTAATGATTTTTTAGCTTCACGATGTACGAGTATTCCGTATATAACATGAAGGGTAGAAGAAATCTGGTTACCTAGTGTTGTGACATTCGGATCCATTAAGGCACTCCCGTTCCCCACTGTCTATCGAATTCTCCAGTCATTATGTGTTGTGTGGCGGAACTGAACGCCGTGCTTTGTCTTGTTCCCAGCGCGAGAATATTAAAAATAAAATATTAAATTTGCCCGAATCGAACCCACAAACGTCGCTTTTACAGTCACTGCTTCTGCGCCACGACGGCCTATGCAGTGTATTTGTCATCAAACTAAAGAGATTTTTTCAAAAATGAAAAAATGTTTGGGCGTTTTAATCGTTATAAATTAAAACACCATTTACTAAGAACCACGCACGCAGACATACACCTATCCGCAGGGACACCGCCGCACGCGCCTCATTTCAAAATCGAGTCATCGAGTCATCAAGGTATTGACGGTAAAGTTCAAGGTTATTTAACCTTTAGTAGTAGTAAGTGTTTACGTTATTGGTATCTATTGGTAGCTGCGTCACACGTACTACAGTATGGATAAACCTCGTGAAATGAAAAATCCTATGTCTAAACTGTTCACGTATCTTAATTACTTTTTTAGGTATGAGTTTGAAATATTTATCTCGACATGGTGCTCCCGCAAAAAAAGCGCAGACGCTTCCACCCTTGTACAGGTATTGTGGTAATTTTTAATTCACTTACCCATGTGTGAAGGTAAAATTGAGGATTTTAAATTGGCGCATAATTCATTTATTCCTATTTTAAGTATAACGCCATTTTGGATCAATTGCAAAGTGTGACAAAAATTTAATGTCTTTGGATATAATAAAATACTTAAAATGCGTGAACGTACAAAAAACACTAAAAATATTAAAATTTATGTAATTAACGGAGGCTTATGACTAAAATAAATACGTTTTACGCCATTTACATACTTAATAAGTGACATCCGTGGTATAGTAAACAGCATATGTATTTAAAAACAATTGAAATTCCTTACATTTGTGGTCACGATTGTTATAACCACATCACTAGTTTAAAAAATAACGAGGCATGTCCGTACCTCGCACGTCAATTGTAATTGAAAATTAAATAATTTGAATGTTCCGTATGAGATCCTATGTGTTGTATGAACGAACTCAACGATATTATGAATACGCTATTTTGTGAAAGACTACATTATTGTATTATTTTTTATTTATTTACCTTTGTGTATACATTTTTGATATTTTCTTATGCTTTTTATTAGTCAGCGTTTAAAATTTCATATGATATTTCATATCGAATAGATATTGTTTCATCATTCATCCCTATAACAGATTAAGTTTGACAGATTTATCAAGCGTGTATTTCCTGTTTTTTTTTTACACCTGAATGTATTGTATCTAAATTTTATTGAAAAATATATGAGAATGACAGAAGTTTTCGAATATTTAATTTTGAGTATCTTTAGGATTCCATATCTGAAAAGGATGAGTCTCCAGACTCCAGACTCCTTATATCTGTAGACCATTTATCTCGAGATCGCGTGGAGATACCAAGATGAAATTAATGTCAAATAATCTCTTTATACCTACGTACCCTTTGACCTATAGGACTGAAATTTTGCATGAAGTGAGAACATGCGATACAAAAAAGTTATAAGTATTTCATAGAACAAAATAATTACAAACTGTTAATTTTAGTTCAATTCGTACAAAATGAGTCCATACGAAATGAAAAATTGCTGAACAAATAAATGAAAATAAAATCTAATGACAAATAGACAAAAAATTTAAATATTATAATTGTTTTTGAGTCTGTTACATAAGACAATATTATTTCTAATATATCTTCCATGTACAGACAGCGCCCAGTTACAATTTAATTATACACTTTAAATGAAACCACACTTTTAACTACTCTACTAAGAATATAATTAAGAATAAAAAAAACTCCCATAAACAAAAAGGTGATTTTTTCAAACATTAAATAATAAAATTATCGTTTTATAATGAAATACCTAACGCTTAGTAGTATTTTTGTAGTATTATGTGTATGTGTGCGTCACACGAAATACAGTGGTACACGAAATTAATTTTATCAAAAAAATGTTACGCATAATCAAAATATTTATCACATAATATAAGATAAATATTGACATTCATAAGACAATAAAACACTTAAAATTCTTCTTAAGTTTTTATGCAAGAGGCGCAAGTCGCGGTCTCACGAATATGAACTTACTTCTTACTTACTTGTCACTTACTTGTAAATATAATATATTTGGAATTTTTATCTTATATTTAATAAGTAATTTTTTAAATTATCAACTTAATATACTAAAATTACATTAATAGTGAACATGTCACATGCAATTTTAAAAGTAATAATAGAAAAAAATATACACACAGTGTTGCAACTATTTATTATAAAAATACAAAAATATATTTTTATCAGGCATTAAGAATATTTGTATTTCAAAAATGCATCTCTGCATTACATAGTTATTAATTATACAGTAAGAAAGTAGTATTTTATTTTTTATCGTTGCTACGGAAGTGCTTCTAAGTAAAACAATAAAATAACTTAATATTTTTAAATCTCTAATAATATTTACAATTTATTTTATAATTATATATAGAATAATTTCATTTATTACGCTTTATTACTGGATGATTTCTTTTTACCGAATTGTTCTCCTTCTTCTATCGTTGTCATTAATTCAGAACCCTTAGTTTCAGGAAGAACTAATGTTACAAATGTAGCTACGAGTGGGAAAACTGCAAAAAGTACTGGCGGTATCCATGTCGCAACGTCTCTCATTTCTATCACAAACGGTGCGATCATAGAGCCTACACGAGCCATCATCGATGAAAAACCTAGAGCAGCATTTCGTACAACCGTGGGGAACAATTCAGTACAGTACAAATAGACAACAACAAAAACTATGAAACTAGCCACTACACCGATACTGGCACATATAACTGAACCAATTCCTTCCGGGATAACGGACAATATTAACAAACATAAAGCACATATAAAGTTGAATACTATTAGAATAGTCCGCCTGCCACACACTTTCATTAAAGGTATCGACGACAATGTGCCTAGCAACGTAACGCTAGCGCTCAGAGCGACGTTGATAAAAACGTTTCCGCTCAATTGTCCCACGTATTGTGATACTCCATAGAAGCAATAGCTGCATGTTAACCAGTTGAATGACATTGCTGCTATGTTTTTCCGTAGATTTGGAGTACGGAACAGATCCAATATATTTCCTTTTTTCAGCTGGCTGGCTTCTACTGACCGTTGATATAATTCAATGTCGGTGCGAATATTTTCCGTCGGGCGCTTGTTTCTGTAATCAAAATAATTTAATAAATAATATACTAAGTTTAATTTAATAAATATTATAAGTTTGAAAGCTTACACTTTAGCGACTCGTTCCAATATGACAATAGCTTCGTCTGTTCTTTTAACTGCAATCAACCAACGTGCAGTTTCAGGTATTAAAAAGAAATAAGCCAGCAGTACTGCAGCAGGTATTGAGATGGCAAGTTGAAATTTCGCAAAATCTCTAAAGTAATATCCAAAGACAGGTAACAGCATGTGACCTAAATTGAACGGAACTTGGTACAACGCTGATATAACATCTCGATACTTTGTCCCTACAAACTCCATGACCATCACAAAGCCGGTCACCATTGTACCACCGACAGACATGCCAATGAAAAACCTTACGAATGTGAAAGTCCAAAATTCTGGCACGTATGCTGCAACAACTCCCATCGACACTTGGATGACGACGGCTACCAACAAAGGTTTTTTCCGTCCAAATCTAGAAATGAAAAAAATATATGTACTGCATTATATAACATTATATATGTATATAATTCACTCTATAAATTTTTACAAATTTTATCAACCTTTACCACTTAAATTATTTCTTACCTATCAGATGCCATTCCAAAAAATACGCTTCCCAATAGAGTTCCCAATTGAAACAAAGTTTGTGTGAAACTAGTTAACCATTTTTTGTCACATATTAAGTCCCATTCCATTATAATAGTATTTGTAAATATTGACGTGTCGTACTCGGGGTTCGGGCACGGGCAAGTTTCGTTATTGCTGGAACCAACACACGTGTACTCCACCTTCGGTGATAGGAATATAATCGCCATTTGGTGGAAAGCAACAGGAAATTTGGTTAAAAATATCAATATACACAAGTACAATTGATATTTACCAAAAGATCCCGTCACCTTCTGAATGAGATCTTGCTGTGGTACTTTTTCTGATTTAATATCTGGAACGAGTAATATCATGTTATTTATTATTATTTTTATTTCATATCTTTATATGGCAAAATCTTATATTATATGAATTATGGCAAAGAAACATTGTCTCCTAAAATTTTTTCTATCTCTTTAAATATGAAACAAAATTAATTATTCAACATTTATATGTTTAGGTGTGTAATCTTAATCAAAAATAATAAATATCACATATCATATAAAGAAAAATGCCATGAATTATTAATATACGCAAGATTACTACAGTACAACTCTATAATTTGCAATGGAAAACTTAGAAACGTTACTCACTCATATTAATCCATATTATTACATTTCTATTGAGAGCAACAATTATATAAATAGTACATGTCTACTCGATTTGCAAACTTAATATACATACTCAGAAGAGTCAGAAGGTAACGCCACGCAACATAACGCAATATAATATTGTCGCTACTAATAACAATTTTAAAACAAAGTGAAAGCTAAAATAATATATTTGTATAATAGAAATTAATAAAAATGAAACTTTTCAAATAAACAAGTTAATAATAATGCTCGAATACTTTATTGACAAGATACTCTAGTAAAGACTTAAATGACCTTTCCAAAAAGCGGAACAATATACTTTTATGGTAAATATAAAAAAGTAATATTTTTATAATATTATGTCATCGTGGCAATGGCATAGGGTGTAAAACGCGACGGTCGCGAGTTCTATTCCCACTCGGTGAAATGTGTAATATTATCATTTACTAGCTCCGATAATATGACAAAACACACAATAACAACATGCAATATCAGGAAACTTCACAGGAGAATGGAGTGTCTGGTCACTAGGTTACATCTGCCAGCCCTGTTATATGCGAGATACAGTGTGAAACTAAAAAATAATCTGAGCTAAATATGGCAAATGGCAGTGATAAAAATAAAAAAAAATGTTACAACATTGAATGTTCTATGAATGAGCAAAAAAGTCTTCATTGAACTAATTCTGCTTTTGTTGCGAGGCTATATGTCTCTTCAAGATTTATATAAAAACACAACTTTATCCAAATAGTCCAAGATCCCAGACCCGCCAGACCTACGTAAACTTAACAAAGCTGAAACTTTTTTAGGACTATTAGTGTAATATATATGTAGTTAAGACAGTATGCCTACTCACTAACTACAAGGGTAGCGCCAAATAACAGCATATCTCTTTCTGGGAAGATGATAGAGCCATCGGATTAGTCTGGGTGCTTATGAGAGGTCTTGAAATAGTCCGAAAATAATATATTTAAAATTAAGAGTTGAAAGTTTAATGTAATTTTTAAGCAACCCTTAGGACGTTTGGCGGGAGTAAAGGCACACGTAAAGGGTCATACAATATACATTTTTTACATTATTCCTTAAAATATATATAAAAACAGCCTTTCTACTTTAACGTACCTGGACGTGTACCTTAAGTTGGTGCTATCTTTGAAAGCTTATTTCAGCTTTGCTAAAATGACGTAAGTCTGGTCGCCCTAAGATCTCAGTCTATAAACATAAGACCTTGCTCATCGAGTTTTATTATTTTGACAATGAGAAAAACGTTGTTAGCATTGCGAAATCTATATATTTTTTCTTAATTAATTTTCTGTATCAAATTATTTGTATTGCATATGTATCGACATTCGCTTCATATACTTATCATTGACAATAAATTACAAGTATTTTACACAATGGGATATAAACAACGTAGGGGTATATATATACCTCTACGTTGCTTATTATATATATAAATATAAATATATATTATAATTATAATATAAATACTAAGCTATATATATATATATATACAACGATGTTTTTTTTAAATAGTTATTTGAAAGGCTGCTTATTTAAATTGATGCACTTATGTAGTGTACCCACTACCCATATGTTTGGTTTTAATTTAAACGTTTCCTAGTAACATGACATTTATAAAGAAATATACAATATTGTATTGTTTTGAATCCTTCACCATGTCAACTATAGTCAGGGTCGGTAGATTCGCAAAATCTAGGCCATTGGCTACTTTCACCAAGATATTCTTACCATTTTCCTCTTTGGAATTTTGTAATTCCATTGTGTAACTTTTGGTGTCTGAACTTTTGTCACAAGCACTGTTACGGTATCACACACGCGTCTCTCATGAGAGAGTCGATGCCGAAGCCGAATGTTCCCTCAATGGCTTACGGCAACAGACTGGCTTTGCCTCAGTTTACTTATAATGCGCGCGCGCCTTGCCGCAACTCTCGCGCTGTCTTTTTTATTTTCTTCAATAATTATTACTGTACTTGACGAAATAAATATTGTATGACCAACTGATAACAATAACTGTAGTAATAGCTGTGATGTAGATATTTTAATACTAGCCAAATTCATATTTAGTTCTTTAAATACAAAGTATATTATTAGTAGGTTGAGGGTAAAAGTAAAAGTTAATAGTAATGTAAAGTAAATTCTCGAGTGGTGAGTCTATGTAGTATAATGAATCATAAGCTTTTACATTCTGCAAATTATAGTATGCATTAGTGGCTAGAATATGGAAAGTAAGTGTGTTATTTATTAATGGTTCATTTCTTTGCAGGTTCGCAAAAACAACTGTTTAAATGAAAACTTGCGTCTTGTAGCAATTTACTGATGCAGAAGTATATTTAACCTTAAATTCAATGCTATAATATAAAAAATATATAGTGTTATCTTCGCGTACTAATTAGTAATTAAGAGACATTATGGAGGCTAATTTCGTGCATATTCATTGATGATAAATGACTAACCTGAGCTAGATAGTGAATAAAAAAATGTTGATTGAAAACTTAGATGCGACCATTCGACCTACATTAATAATACCTACCTAATATAATTAATAAAATATTTGATATAGCTTATATAAATAAAATCTCAGAAATAAACATATGCCGGAACAGTATAATATGTATATCATTTGTATATATTCGTACATATCAAAAATAAGATAAGGAAAATGATGCCACTTGTCTCCTGCCGAGCCCACACTGACCGATATGTTTATGTTCATTAACTATCAGTTAATTGAAATTGTCAATAACAATACCCTTATTGAGTTCTATAAAAATATTGACTTGAACATAAATTTTTACATTATTAAAATTTACAGACTATATATATATTAGTCTCGTAAAATCTATATTTGAAACGAATAAATATTCAATTTTTTTAAAAAGGGATATCATTTTATAGTCTCCACATTGACTCTCACTACAAAATAAAATATTTCATTGAATAAATTTGAATTTAAATTACATGAAACATGAGACAAATAATTGCGGTAAGTAAAGTTGAACGATCTGGCAACTACGTCAGTATGTCGTTGTAGCTCGTTCGTTGTATCTTTTCCTCCCGACAACCGATCATTTAAATAAATATAGGTATTAACATGTGAAATAATACATAAGATTTTATTTTTCTTATATATACTGCAGCGTTGAATTCCGCCACTAAATACGCAATGTCTCGAATTCCAGTGGAAAGGAGAAATAGGTCAAAAAGTGTAAAGCTGAAAAATGTTCTCACCTAATTCTATTATTTTTTAAGCTTCACGCTATATCCCACATGGAGCAGAGCATGCAAAGAGTGCCTATTTTAAAGCTGGACTCGCGGAACTCAAGTCCGTGCTTTGCCTCGACACCAGAGCGAAGAAATTGAAATACTAAATATTTCATTTCCTCAAGTGGGAATCGAACCCATAACTTATTGCGTTCACTATCACATGTTTGTTCCCCTGCACTACGGCTGCCGTCAGTCAATATAATGTTAATACCACATAGAGAGTTAAATTAAAAATTAATTAATAAAAGAACAGTATCAATCTAGAGGAAAAATAGTATAATAGACAAACATTAAAACATTCTTGACCTTAATTAAAGGTCAAGCATACAAAAATATTTCCTTATCAGCAACTTCCGCTAAACTTAGATCTATTATAATAATAAAAGTCTTCTTACTTGTTCATAGTTCTTGATATTATTAATAATACAATATATTTATTTAATATGTTATTATTTCATAAATATGTAAATCCCGTATAGCAAGGTGGATAGAGAGAATGCAGTGCAAGACACATCCGCATACTGGACAATGCAAGGATACGAGATATTGAGATGCATTCAAGTCAACCGTATATCGTTTATGTACAAGTGCCAAAATCCAATAATGATAACAAAATCGGTTAATCCATTTCGGAGATTAGCGTGCACAAACAGTCAAAAAAAATTGAAAAATGCTTGTGTTCCATTCTATTACATTAATTTATTCCCATAATAACAGATTTTGACGTAATGTAGTAGCACCAGTTATGTACACTCGTATACAACATAAACGTAACTTGAAGTATTTTTTATTACAAAGGAATACTTCTTTTCAATAATTAAATAAAAGTTTAATGTCTAACCGCTAGCGAAATATATTTATATCGCCCATTTCAACACAAGCGGTGAAAATACAGTAACGAAATACAAATTATTATAAAATATGAAAAGTATATACAAAAACTTCCCAAAACTATGATACGACTCTTTGTATTTTGGTGATATGTTTGTAACATTTTATGCTACTGTGGCTTCAAGGTTTTTTTCAGTTTCATTGAATAATGAGTTGCTGATAATAAAATGCTTAAGCAGCCTAACACAGTAACAAAACAAAAGTTATCTTATTCATATTATTATCTTCTGATTACAACATGAGAGCAAGAGAAATAAAGATTAAGCTATTTATTCTCGGGTGTCGTCAACTGAAAGAAATCTGTAAATAAAGAGATTTGTTAACAAACGAGGCGAATCGGATCAATATAAGAAATTCGCTGATATTTTAAATAACGTGAGACAAATAATTCAAACGTCTAGCGTCTTACTTCACTCTCTCACACCCTTATTAATCGACAACGGTTGTTTTTTGATTGTTTACATCAGTGTCAGAGCTGCTCAAGATTAGTTCCTTACCATTGGATTCGGTGCCATAGATGCGAAGATTCTTGCCACGAAAATGTACCGATATGGGATCGTTTTGTGTGTTAGCCATTAATATTGATCTTATAAATTATCTCAACTTGATGATTGAAGTTTATAATGGTAAAAATTTTTTGAATATATATTTAACTACCAAACAAGAAACATGATTTTGGTCGTTTTTATCGATAATGGTACGGGGATAATTCTTCCTTGCGCGAGTCCCTCTCGCATTTGATCCGTTTTTTTTTATAAATACTAACTTAATCTGCCGGTTCTTTGGACTATTAGAGCCAGCTAAGCGAGTCGAGGTTGGAGCATAGATCGAGGTCCCCTAGAGGATTCATAAACAATATATTATAAAAATAAAAAACACGTCATATAATCGAACTTTATTTTATTTATACACATCTTTTTCCAATTACTCCAGCTATTTACATAAAAACTATAAAAAAATCTACCGTAATAAAATAATAGTTTTGCAATGTGAATACTCACATCCTATTGTAATCTATGTACTATATACAGACATACATACTATACCTACAGTACTGTAGTCTGAATAGCAAATACATATTATATCAAATACCATTATATTTATTGCTAGGATCTCCATTTTGATTATTCAAATCATAAGTTATAAAGGAATGAAAAACAATATACTCCATATTATAGATACCAAAATTTTAAATGAATGTAATAAATACAACATACATTTATAAATTACTTGTAGAATCAAATTTTTATCTAATAATAAAGAGATAGCTCATTTAGCTACAATAAGCTATTAACTGAATCTCAATAAAATAAAAAATATATATTTAAACCAATATATATTAAACCAATTATTTACAGCAACAATAATTATACAAATACACCTTAGTAGTTGTCATGTTTAACTTATATTACTTAACTAACGCCAAAACATAATTTTATAATATTTTTTTAATTATTTATCACGATAACAGATAACAGTGAAATATCACATTATAATAACCCTTCAAATGGCAAAATATATTTAATATTACGACAATCATTACGAATGATATAACATCTCGATTATATAATATAATCGATTATTCATTTACAATCATTCATAACTGACCATCACTAACAAAATGTTAAATGAACTATTAAACGTCAAAAATATAAAAAATGTGAAATAAAGAATATTACTAGGAAAACTCTATAACTAAATCTGTTGTAATAAACATTCTAATGTCTTTGTAAATATTTTAGTAAATTACCTTTATTGTTGAGAGAAATGTGACACTTAATATTTTAATTATAAAATAAAATGTATTGTTCTGGACATAATAAATAAAAATGGGAATTGTTTTGGTATTACATTTTTTTAAGTTGCATACCAACACGAACCCACTTTTAACACGATAGACAACAATATTAATTATTAAATCTCAAGTGTCAAAAATTTCTCCCAATAAAAATGGATAATTCGTATAATGTCGACAGCATTTATATATTATTGGAGTTTTTTTGAGGTCAGCGCGTACTCTATTAGGGACCATCCATAAAAGACGTCACACGTTAAGAGAAGGAGGGGGGTTATTTCCATTTTTCTTCGCTCTGGTGTCGAGGCAAAGCGCGTTGAGTACTACCACGCAACGCCTCCGGAATACGGAAGAAAGTGGAGAACGGAGTGTCTTAACACCCAAGTTCCCTCTGTCTACCCTGCTGTGTGCGGGATACAGCGTGAAGCTGAAAAAAATACAGTGTTTTGTCATCACCACTTTAAATGAAACCACAATTTTAACCACTCTATAAAAGCCTAATACATTTAAAACAAGAGAGATTTAGCCCAAAATCAGTGTGATTTTTTTCAAGTAAAATAATGAATAACATTATCGTTGTAAAATAAAACCTCATTTGTTACGTACGACGCACGCACAAATAAACTTATCAAAGAGGCTTTAGTAGTATTTTTGTAGTAGTGTTTACGTTATTGAATTAATTTGTAACTGTGTCACACGTACTACAGTACGGGGTAAACATCGTGAAATGAAAAAAAATCCTACCTCTAAACTGTTGACGTATCTTAATTATTTTTTTGGGTATGGAATCGAAATATATATGAGGGCCACGAATTATTTTTATTTTCTCGACAATGTACTTAATTAACAAGAGACTAGGTTCCCTCTGCATTCCCTGCCTCATGTAGGATACAGCGTGAAGCTAAATAAAACGTGTGTTGCAGCAATTTATGGAAGGCCCCTATTGGGATAGGTTTTAAGTATACCTAATTATTATTTGAAAGGCACTAAACCCTAATCTACAATAAAATTTCTGTACAGGGGCATTTAAAATTTATATAAGTATTAGAAATTGTAAATGTTTTAACCTATTCATGTTTGCGTCAATGTTTAATACTTTGTGTTTATTAAATAATTACAATCAAATATCGGATTATATGTATTGTATAATAATTAATTGCTAGAATCTATTGAAAAATTGACGAGATGTTATACTCTATTCGCGAAGACATGAGATAAAAGGTAAACACGCCAAAAAATATTGTTTTACATGTCACGGTTAATGGAGTTACTATGTTCAGTGACAGAAAACTTTTATTATTCTTTCAATAATTAGGATCAAATTATAAGTATTAATTAATAAAATTAAAATTTAAATTTGTGGATATCGACTAAGTTATTTTTATAATTATATTTTCAAAATTTATAAAAATGAGTACATATTTCTTAAAAAAAAATAATGTTTTCTTCACTTTCAATAATAATTTTTGAATACTCGACGTGTAAAAACACCCAAAAAATTAATCATATAATATAGCGAGACCATTTCGTCATTAATGTAGGTGATAGTTACTCAGAATTCTCCGATTTCTAATAAATAATTAAGTAATAGATATATTTAGTTTTATTGCATAAATAAATTTAATAGAAGTAATATACAAAATACGAAAAACTTGGAAACAGATTTTTTTTTGTTTACATTTTGTCTCATGCCATAGTGCATAGAGTATAATAATAAAATATAAATAGTTCAAGCTGTTTATTATATTTTTATGCAGTGCTCATTTGGCAGATTTTTTAAAGAAAATTAATAATATTTTTTTCATGCCCTATACAACAATACCGAGACAAATTTTAAATGTTTTTTAATGTGGTCGACAAATTAGTATTGCAATAAAATAGTGTGAATGATATCTATACATACAAGTCCGATATTCAACTAACAAATAAACGTTTCTAAGTCACTACAGTGCAATTATAATTATAGGCATTTAGTAACAGGTTCCTTCATTGTGCACATTTTGCATACGACTAGTCAAATTCAAAGGTATATAGTACGTTGGGGTAAGATCGGTTACTGATCAGAACCATAAAAATAAATCAAACTACCCACTATTGTATACTTAAACATATTTTTTTAATGTTAGTCACATTAAACGGACTCCATTTCATTTCGTTATCAATGTGATTAAAGTAAAAAATATGCTTAATTTCCCGGCAATTTAATATATAAGATTTTGATCCATTTACAATCTTATGCCAACCTACCTTATACAATAGTAATAAAGTAACGAGATAAGAACCTAGAGAACAATCAAATAGTTTGTCAATTTCTTTCCTACAATAATGAACTTTGAGCACTAGAGATTAGAAACCATAAAAAAAAACGAAATACCCAAAAACCAATTAAGAATCCATTTGATCATTCACTAGGCATATTAATAAAGCGAAATATACAATTATAATTGATAATACAATGCGCTGTTGAGTATAAACTACATTAAATGCATGTTCACTCAATAAAATACTTATATACAATGACTATATTTAAATTATCTTACGAGAATATTATTAAAAAAAAAATTACATACACATAAAAATAATTTGGATTCAGCATTATTTTATTAGAATGAGCTGTTTATTATTCAACAAGTGCTTTGTACTGTTATTTTTGCTCTTTAAATATTCCTTTTATTAACGATTACGAATGATTCAATTAATTAATGTTTTACGTCTATTCATGATTTTTTCTTTTTGAACAAATTTATTATTATTGACAAAAAAATAAATTGTTAGAAAATAATTTTATATATAAACTCTACACAAAATATCATTTAAGAATCATTCATAATCATTCCTCAATAACCAATATAATATAAAAATCTGCCGAGATTCAATTATTAGTTATAATTGAAGCTTTCCTTACGAAATGCGTGAAAAAATACTTAAGCAATTGCTATTTATGATATAATATAAAAAATAGAAACTTACAGTTTCTAAACCTCTAGTGCAAATGAATACCTACAACTAAGTGCTGTAATGTCGGCGATTCTTTATTTTTGATACCAAATTACATATTTTTAATGCGGGTCCGAGTTTCAAGCCCATATATTTCATCATCATATCTGAATTTAATAATAATAGCGCCTTCCCGTCGATTTCCTGAAAGATATAGAAATCACATTAAAATTTACCTATTTATTGTTCGTATACGTTACAATTGCATTCTTTTCTTGTGACACGCTGTATTCCGCATATAATTGGATAGGCAGAAGGAAATCTAGTGTTAAGTCATTCCATTTCCATTTTAAGAAAAAGAACTCTCTTGCGTTTTGTGTCGTTACCATCATGACGAGGAGATGAAACAATTCATGCCGTCGTGCCGGTGCACCACGACGGCCCTATAACGACTGAGACGATACTGACTTATCATATGGCCTTATCATTGGCACAACAAGTGGCAGAATTATGAAACCAAAACTAGAATAGTACAATTGATCTCGAATTTAATTATTAATTACAACTTTGCGATTACATAGTGGCTCAGGTGTTAATTGCTTTAGGCTCTTATTACGATATAGGGACGTAGATATATCTCACTATAAGAATACACCGTAAACTCACATGTTTCCTAAACAAGTCCGCGTGCGCGGCGAGCGCGTGGTCAGCCGCCGCTATGAAACCGATCACGTCCTCGACGGACCAGTCGGCGGGCGGCGCGGCGGGCGGCGGCGGCGGCGGCGCACCCGTCGTGGACGACGCCGGCTCGGGCCGCTCAGGCGACACGCGCGCCATCTTGCCCGCCGGCTCCGGAGACGTCAGCGGCGCTATTGGAGGTGACTCCTGCTGATTATATGGGAAGCGAAAACTGTAAATTGTGCTCACAGACAGCCAAATAGTGCTAGCATTTTTTCCCTATTCCCTACCCACCCGGTGTCGCTGTAAAAGTCAGTAGGTTCAAACTGAGCCCCAGTTTGAACTTCAAATAAAAAAAAACTGAATTGTATGTCTTTTATGCTTTTTATGGTGGTGATGAGATGTATGAAAATTTTACAGTTATAGTTTGTATAGAGAATTATTGCAGAATGCTAATATATATTTTTTTCAATTAATACGTAAAAATACATTCAATTAGTAAAATTGTTTATTAAAGCATTACCATATATTTATAGTTTTATGTAAGGCAGCGTTACCAGACTTCCCGATTTAAGCGGATCGTCAAAATTTATACGTCCGCTCGGACTCTCGGGACTTTTCGATGAAATGAAAATATTTAAGTGATGAAACAATGTGAAATGACTTACAAAACAAAAACTTTTGTTCTCTTAATCTGAATTTGTAATAATTTTTAAGCCATCTATTGCATGTAAAAGTGCACACATTGATTGCTGAGACTATGACAATAGCACAATATAATAAGTTGTCGTGGTCTATTTTTTATGATACGACATACTTGATTTTCTGGCCGTGTTTAAAGATAATGGTTCAAAACCATTTGTACGGGAATCAGACCCACACTTACTTTTTTAACAACTCTGATCTTTGTAACTATCTTTATAAGTGTTACAAATCAGTTCAGCCAATCAAAGTGTGTATTGTTAATGTAAATTAAAACACGCACAAGAAATCGAGGATATCTATTCAATTCAAAATAATATAATTATCCTAAAATAAATAGTTATACTTAATTTACAGTGCATTCCTATAGAATAACCTTGCCAATATTTACTATTGAATTAACATATCTCCTGTTATCTGAAATCTACATGCATTTGTCTAGTAATATATTTAATAATTTACTCTTTTCTACAATCAAGATGATAATTACGAATAACCATCAGTGTTGGTATCTTATTCTAAATTATGTTAAATTTGTAAATTTGTACAAGTTATTAAATATTTTTTGACATGTTTAAAGTGTTATTCCATGCTTAGGAAAGAAAAGTACTTTTTGGAAAACATAAAAATTTGAATGTGAGGGATTTTACAAATTTCCATTACCCAAAGATTAGTTTAAAAATATTCCATTCTTTTTCCCACTTCCCGCCAAATTTTTTAGACTTTTTTTTTTATGGAAAAGGACAAGGCAAACGAGCGCACGGGTCACCTGACGGTAAGTGATCACCGCCGCCCACGACCCCGTGCAACACCAGAGGAGCTGCAGGTGCGTTGCTGGCCTTAAGGAGGAGAGAGACATTGTGTGTTCAGTCACAACATCACACAGTACTCAACATTACACTGTCTTTTTAAAGCATCAAGCAAAAGAAAACAATTTATTCTGCGCAGTGAGAATCGAATTCATAACCTTTTACTTAACGTTAATTAATGATATCACTACATTTAACTAAAACAACACTCACATTTGGCCGTTTAACTGTAGCTGAAGTAACACTATTAGACGTAGATTCACCACAAAGAGTACAAGGTCTACCGGCAGCCTCGCCTGTATCTACTTCTATCATACCCAAACAACATCCAACACTAGTGCATATTAGCTTCAACCAGTTCTTTAGTTCCTCTGTTGACAAATCTAGAGGCACTTTTACTGAATAACTTTTAGTTCCTGATGAGACCTGGAAACAATTATAATGTAATTTTGAATAAGTCAGTATTCTGAAAAATTTGTACATTTGGTAATAGGATAGGTAGGTCACGAATTACTTTTTTTTTTCTACAACATCTCTTTATAGTGACAATAGCATGTTATATTAAAAGTAGTACAATACACTTGAATAAGCCCAAAAAGAAAATTAACATTAATTATGCTATTGTTAGCATAATCGTGTAAAAGAGGGTAGATGCAGGTGAAGACTATAAAAGCTGTGGAATTGTTTCAATCGAAGGCACACCAAGAGAGTCGACCTGTACCACGGCAACACGACCGGTAGACGCTTCTGTGGAAAGGGCCACCACCACCACCGTCACCACCTTGACGGAGGTCCTCCTCGCCCTCCGAGAGGGACATGGTCCAGCACAGTGCGTACAGGTGATGTGTACAGATGGCACCCTCTGCTACTGAAAGGGCTGAAATCCTCGCCGAACACCTGGCGAGGGACTTCAAACCCAATCCATCGGAGCGCCCACAACATCATGCCGAGATAGTGGCTGGGAAGACCGCCCAGGGTGCTTCCGCTCACTCCCTCCTTCCCGCTTCTAAATTTTATCCCCGCGCATGCCATTATAAGGGTAGTCGCATTAACATAGGGCCCTAAATGGCCCCCCTCAACGACGCGGCTATATTAATGGCCATAGCCAGAAGGAAGAATGCTATTGCAATCGAAGGCAGTTGCTCATAGGCAACTTGATTAGAAGGAAACAACAAACTCAACAACAAAACAAAATTTTTACAAACATACAATCTGTCATGCTTGCAGGCACATTTACTGTCATGCTTCTGCCCTATAACTGGAGTCTTGTATAAATATATGTAAATTAAATATATTATTTCGTAAAGAAATAATAAAATAAAAATCAATAAATACCTCTACATTAGTTATATTAGAATAACTACTTGAAGCAGTGAGAATTGCTCTAGTCAATTTTTGAGGGTCTGGATGACAGTTCAATAGCTCTTTAACCAAGTTTTCTGCAGCCCCTGAAGCTCCAACTCCTGTGACTGAAGTAGGTAATGATGCACTGCCTCCGGAACAACTACTCCGTATACGCAATACTATATTTGCTATTGGTGTCACAGTGTTTGTACCATTTGTATTGCCAGTGCCAGTGGAACCACCTTCAGGTAATGCTGGATTTGGAATGCCACTTGGACGTAATTTAAACCTGAAAGAGAATAATATGCAAACAAAAAATATATATCACATTTACTTTTGTGTCCTTATATAGGTATTTGTTCCCCACATACTGCCAGCTTTCTGAGACATTGTAAATTCTTATTCTTAAAATCTCAACCTTGTTGCAAATTATAAAGAAGAAATATAGAAAAGAAACATTCAATTATCAAAGCATAAATTTTTAAAAATTACATGTATCACTGTGACAAAGTGGAATTATGATTGTGACTATAATGTAGAGGGTGTGGGTTCAATTTCCAATTTCCTTTTTTTCATTTTCTTACATTGGTCAGACAGAACAATGTTGAGTTCCACCACTCAACACACATTGCTTGAATTCTTTAGTCTTGACAACTTTGTGTAGAACTCAACTCAACTTGAAACTGAAAAAACCAAAAAATATTTACCTTGATGGAGCACTAGCACTTTTTTGACCTGGTGGTTGCAACGGATGTCCCGCCCTTGCACACCAACCAACTGGAAATATATCTCTTGAATCATATCTACACCAATAGTCAAAAGCACCTCGCCACCCATCAAATGTTACATGTATTTGATCATTTTTCACTGCTCCAACTGTTGCACAACATATGAGCTGAGGATTTTTCTTGTCAACAGCTTCTAATTTTTGCCCAACTACAAACAAATTTGACTTAGGAGTTGGCGGCTCAGCCTGAAAAACTTTTCCTGGAGCCATTTCTGCTCCATTCAATGTCTTAAGCAAAAACATAGGCCAACTACTAGCATTCATACGAAAACCCAATGGAGGTTGCAGCATTCCATCATTTTTTTCACAGTGGCCAATTGTATGAATATCACCAGCATCAACCAGTCTCCAAAAGTCATTTTTATTATCGCTACCATCTAGTCTTAACCTCAACCGTGGCCCTAATACACCTACAACTGTAGCTATACAAGTAGAAGTTAGATTTCTTGGATCTAATGCTTCCAATTTCATATTTACTTTAAAATCATTTACAGGTGGTACAGGAGCTTGTTTAAAACAATCTTGCGGGGCGGCAACACTATTTGTTTCTTTCATGTACTCAGTCCAATCAAAAAATTGATATATATCATAGAATGGTCCTGTGGAGTTGTTATTCGAATGGGTTTCAGTACCATTCGCTCCATTTCCAGACTGAGGGGAAGTAGTCCTTTTCTCATTTTTCTTTTGATATTTATTTAGACAATAAGTTGAGCAAAAATTTTTGCTACTTGATGGAGCATTGCCACGGATAACATTATCACAATGAAGGCAGGCTCCCTTGCTATATGCCTGTCGAAATTCTGACAAACACGTTTCGGAACAAAATTCTTTTTTTCCATTTTCCGTCGGTAACACATATTTTAAAGGAGTTTTACTTTCAGCACACCAAGTGCATGTGCGTTTTGGTGGTCTTCCAGGTCCACGTATTTTGCCGGGAGCATGCCCCGACGAGCCGACAGTATTGTTTGACATTGTTTCTTAGCAAGATTCTTACAACATTATTATATAACATCCATTGAGACAGTTATAACAATCCTTACATTATATTTAAAACTCACTTGAAACCAAATCGTATGTATCGTTAAATTGTTAGAATCAATTTTTGCACAAATATAAACAACGTCAGTAACTATTTATGACGCCATTCCAACAGCCATGTTAGTTTTTTTTTTATTATTATTATTGCCAGTATACTGGCCACGTAAGTTTTATTGTTACAGGCATAAGTAATAATACCGGTTCAACGTATAATTAATATCCGTTACGGTACCACATATTTGTCATTAATATTAAAATAACCTACTGAATACTATACAAAAATTATTTTAGTTACTTATAACTAAGTACTTATAACTATTATCATAATCAGTTTTGTTATCTTTAAAAGTTATCCAAATAAATAAATAAAGAAAAATTAAAAAAATATAGCTACAAGGGTTTGTCACCCTTATTTTATATATATATTTCTACCGGTATTGGTATAATATATTTTAAATTCAGTATATTTATTTATTTTTAAATATGGCATCATTTAAAGAACCCCCGCAGCTCCGGTCCTATTTAATACTTGGCAGATTGGACTTTTTGAAGATTTTTATTATTTATTTTACGGATAATTTATTTATATTATTATTGTATATGTTTTCACGTATTTTTGTAAAAAAGATGTCTAGTCTTATTCCACCAAAGCTGATAAATAATGTTGAAAAGGCCGAAAAGCTTGTGACAGATCTTAAAGCTAAGGTTATCTGGCAATTTCTTGATTATATTATTTATTTTAAATATAATGAAATAAATAAATTATTTTATAGTGTAAATTGTCTTAACAATCATTATGTATATAATTTTAGCTTGAAGAAGTTACAAAATATAAAGTTGAAGCAAAAATAAAAGAATTGACCCAAGAGAATGCATCTTTACTAAAGCAAGTTGAAAAAGCTAAAGCAGAGTTAATAAGGTTAGAAACATTGAATGGAAAGAAACAATACCCTCTGCCTGGAAAGACACCTGGAAATGTAATATTGGAACAACAACTTCCTAAAGAAAATGTGGAACCAGCTGTTAAAAAAGGAAAGAAAGAAAAAGAAGCTAAGAATACTAAAGAAAAAACCGCCACAACTCCACCCAGTGATTCCGTGGTAGACATTAGAAAGTTAGATTTACGTATTGGCAAAATTGTCGACATCAATAAACATCCTGATGCTGATACTTTGTATGTAGAGAAAATTGACTGTGGTGAAGGCAACCACAGAACAGTTGTATCGGGGTTAGTCAATCATATTCCTATTGAAGAAATGAGGGACAGAATCGTCATGGTGCTTTGTAACTTAAAACCAGTGAAAGTGAGTACTGATGACTTCTTTTTCATCTTCACATTGCATTGTGCATGAAGTGCCTACCCTAGGCACTTCGAATTTAATATTAATATACTCTACTCTATTATTCACTTTCGCGCGGCGTTGAGTTCTGCCACTCAACACGCAATGCCTCCAGAATTAGGCAGAAAGTGGGGAATGGCGTGTCTTAGTATATATATATTATATATATATAGTTAAACACAACATACTTATTGCAGATGCGTGGAGTAACCTCTGAGGCCATGGTTATGTGTGCATCTTCATCTGAAAAGGTAGAAGTTCTTATACCACCTAATGGTGCCATTCCTGGAGACCTTGTACTTTGTGAAGGGTACCCAAGGGAACCTGAATCACAATTGAACCCCAAGAAAAAGATATTTGAAACATGTGCACCAGATCTTAAAACAAATGATGAATGCATTGCATGTTATAAAGGAAGTCCTTTAATAGTGCCTAGTAAGGGTTCAATCAGGGCAGCTTCATTAAAAAATGTTAATGTTAAGTAAACAGTCATCTTTATTTAGGATGTAAGATGATTTTTCTTAAATATATAATATTCTCACAATATTTATATATTCATTATTTAACCACACATCCCTATTCATTATTTACTTGTAATGAATAAATACGGTTTTTTTATTGGTGTACGTAGAAAAGAACCTTTGATTCACTTATATTTGTAGTGAATTCAATATAAAATCCGAACATATTCTGTAAATTTTTATTTTAGTACTTTTTAAAAGTTATACGTATTACTGAATTACAATCATTAAATTCATGTGGTCACGAGGCCAGTCTTGGTGCAGGAGCACAAGTGTGTGACTATAAACCCGACATATGTTCTTGATGCACAGTCAATAAAAATAAATGCTTTATATTTTTATTTCTTTGCCTTGATGTTGAGGTAAAGGCATTGCATTCGACGCTACATTCGACGTGAGAAGTGAGAGTGTCTTAACACTGCTCCCTCTGCCTACATGGGGTTACAGTACAAAACTGAAAAAAAGTGATATAGAGTAAGACTTGCAGCTTATCCTTTTTTTATTTTAAAAATAAAAGTCAAACAAATGAAACAACAATTTAAGCAATATCAACAATATATTACATTTTATCATTATACATATGAGAGCCTACTTTAAGAAATTATTGTTATTAAGTCGATTCATACTTTAGATAGAAAAATAGATGTGACAAAACAACATTAACACCAACCACATATATTAGCTTTAGCCATAATGATTTATGTTTGTGGTCCAGTTCACTTGTAACCATGTATAAAATCTTTTTTGTGAATAACAATTTATTTAAATAGTGTCATAGAATAAAACTACAACAGTGTAGGTTAGCTAGTAAGAAAATATTTGTCTATGTTTTAATTACTCAACAAGTGTGCAGGCGAGCCTCACTCAAAATGGATTCATTTGTATCTTATGTAGAAGAAATTTGAAAGATAAGTAGATGGCATGCCTATGTAGGCAGGTGCCTACTAAATAATATTTTGTCCATGTAATATTTTTTTTTATAATCACATACAAATCGAAAACAAACTATAACATGTAAACATTTTTTTATTTAACTTGCTTACGAAAATAATATTTCAATGTTATTCTTCTACATAAGACATAAATCATCCATCATATAATATCATCGATCTAATTACTTAAATTTTAATCTATATCACCGAGATCTAACTCTCTATAGCAAAATAGTGAAAATTTGAACATTATCATTTCATACAGTGCACGCGTCTTAGAGGCAATTGTGACATTAATACAGCCTACATCTTGTGATTCTCTTATTTTGCATTGCTTAAATTATGTGATAGGAAGTTTCTACATTTAATTCAAAATATTTTAATATATAATAGTGGCGACTGACTAATCGCGAGAGTCGTGGTTTCGATTCCCATTAGGGGAATAACTATTTATTTTTAATTCCCCGCTCTAGTAGACAAATATACACTCAATATCCTGAAAATTTGGTGAAAAGTTAGAAATTAAGAGACTAACACTAGGTGCTTTCTGCCTACCCTACGTATTTGTAATGCGTTTTGTGTATTTTGTATACATTTAAATAATATGTGGCGTTTACATATTTTAATAAAAAAGTATAAACAATTTATGAAATTTCACTTCATAAAATGATAATATAATTAATAATTTCCCATTACTGGAATATAAATATTTCTTTCATATTGTTACAATTTCATGTTGAACGTTAACAATTATTCCTCCAAATTTGAAATAATTATATTATAGTGTAATACTATATAATTATATTTCTGAAAAATAAAATACGGATAATTACATTATTTTGTACCTTAAGCTTCTTACCAGGGACGTTACGGATATAACGATCGTAGGCCGCGTACATTTGGTACACGAAGAGTACTAGATTCTATTTCGGCTATAAAACTTATTCAGATATATCGGATATAAATCAGTTAGTTTTAGGTAATTTCGGTTACGGATGCTAGTTTTTTTTAGAAAATTATTTTATAATTGACAAGTATGTATTGTTTTCTTGTAACGGTAATGGCTGTTCCGTTGTTTTTGATATCTGTTTATAGTAACAAGTTCTTCGTATTTATCGATACTTCGCGTGTCGGCTCGAGAAGGCAAAATCAAATATCTATCATAACAAGTCTCGTTTCGACTTCACATATGCCCGAAATTATCCAAAAGATTTATATAAGCTTTAGTTACAGTTACAGATAGTTTTTTATTACGGATAGCCGATATGGAGCTCCATAACATCCCTGCTTCCTACACGTTTATATGAGTTTGTTATAGATTTCAATATAACCATGATATGATCATTTAATGACAAGTTCCACATCAGATATGTACCAAAGTTATTTCTAAGTATATTGTATTTATTTAACATGTACTATAGAGTTGAAGCATCTAATATTTAGATTCAATTCCTTTTTTGCATTTTACGTATGTAATATCTTATAAATATATCTAATTTTCTTTGAATTGATTTAGGGTCGTCTTATACGTAGTATTTAAATTTAATTTAAATAATTAATGCAATATTGGATCAGAGTGGTAAATAGCTTTCCATATACATAATCCGCGTAATTGCTAAGTATCATAGATAATTGTACAAATAACATTTAATGTTAATAAATGTTTTTTTTTTTTCATTTCAACTTAAATATTATGGTAAATTATTTAAAGAAAATATAAATGTTGATCGTTTAGTCGGTATTCCCTATCTATAAGTACGTACGCCAACTCATGATGTCTTTTTAGGGTAACTTACTATAGATACAGATTATATTAATATTGTGAATATTTCGTATTTTGTCAGTACAACAGTACATAATATAAGTTTTAAATGAGAAATATGTAACTTTTTTGACATTTAATGAGTACCTCTTATATTTGATAGAGTATTTAGAATTTATATCCAAAGTGAGCACCCTATTATTTCCACTTAACAACAATAACATACAACATTTACATCAATTAATATGAATTATATATGTATAGTTTAAAATAACATATTGGGGAATAGAAGTAAACGATTAAAATATGAGCACCAGTGTAAAAAAAATCTAGTACTTTTTACTTAACAATAATGTATAGCAAGAGATGTTTATAATACTAAGAGAAGAATAGCTCTTAAAATATTATTTGTTCAATTGATAATGATAATTATTTATACAGTATTTTTGGAAAGTATTTTGTTTTATATATATTTGTTGATCCCGAATGACATATTTTGAATCGTCCACCTCCTTTATTAATAGAAATATTTGTGACTTATATAAAAAAATCTTTGGTTAAATATTTTTAATCTGCATTTTATAAAACAGCAATTTAATGAATAATGCAGAGATCATGTATACAATTATATTAATCATATATATCTTATTATAATTATCATAATAAGTTATAAAAATATATGTTAATTACTATCTAAACCATAAAATCCACATGTAAAATATGTACTTAAATTTCTAATATATAATTAAATTTTTACTAAGAAACAATACTGTTCATTTTGGGATATTTTTGAGTCAGTGTAGTTGTAAATAAATCTATGGCTAAAGAAAAGAAAAATTGATATTAATAAATTTTTTACATACATATTTCATTAAAAAGCAGTGTAACCAATGTACTTGATTGGATTGATGAACTGTAAATAAATGCAAATTTTAAGTTTTATTATGTAGCAGTGACTTGTTATCTTTTTTTATATATAGGGAACATATAACGAGATATTTTACGATAAACGTTCTATTCCCCCTTAACACATTTATTACTTTTACAATCTCAATTTGATGTGATTTTAATTTATACTTATAAAAGTATAAGACCATTATTATTTCGGATTATTTCATCAGTTTTGGAAATTAGATTTTTGAAAACATAATCCCATCCCTGCTATCTATAAATTAATCACCAAAACAGTTTGTTATCGCATATCAACCTATTAAAAAGTAATCAATTACTCTGAATTACATATCTAACATTAGTTAAAGCATACAACGAAATAGACATGGTAGACTTACATACTAATTTAGACGACATGTGAGCTTACAAAATATATAGATTTTTTTATAATTTTGTGAGCACGTTAGGCCATTATAGTAAATAATATTAAATACAATACCATTATAGCTAATGAAAATAGAACTATAAATGAAAATATTACTATAGCACAAATAAACAATGATAAAAATATACTTTTTATAAATCTCATTTAAACCTTACGTTCTATATGTATCTAAATTTAAGGGATATTAATTATATTTTTATTTCATAAAAAAATATAGACAATAATTTATACGTCAATGTTGATATACATAAATTACGTCTCACATTTCTAAAAAAGAAAAAATCGAGAATATGGGAAGGTTGAAGAAGTTTTAATATTTTTAGTGTATCTGTGTAAAAACCTTAGAACCTCTAACCGGCACTTCCTCAAAAACCGACCAAGCGCTCTCCTCGTAGTTTATAATATTTCCGGAATGTTTTTACCATATTTAGTGAGGTAATTTATGCATAATATAAAAACAGAAGAAATAAAAATAAAATTAAAAATGTAAAAACTAATATTAAATATTCCTTTAAAGCGCCGAATAATAATGCACATTAAAAAAAACTAAATAACGGGTCTTTTAAAATGGCACAGTTAGACTAAAAAGAGAGGTGGGTAAGCAACCAGTGTTTAAAAAAATATAGTATTTTTTTCTTATAATTTACATTAATTTTAGGAAGACTTGCCCTATATTAATTAGTTCTATTTGACTAATAGCGTAAAATATTTGGAATGCATATTACTGAAATATAATGCGGATCAAATAACTAGATTTGGGGCAATTGACATATAAAAAATATATCAAAAAAGATAAATACAAGAGTAAATAGTGAGTGCTGTAAAATGGACACAAGATTTATAATATAGTAATACTACACTCAGATTACACAATAAATGGCAAAAATATAAAACAATCAAAATAAGAAATTAAAGAAGAGAAATCTTACCTTAATATTTTCGATTCTAGCGACAGAAATTCTTGGCCATTCATAAATTACGTCACACGAATTTCAGATTACACATAATCGTTAAATTAAAATTGCAAGTAAGAAACTACTTTTGTTAGTTTAATTTCGCTTTTATCTCTGTTGAATCCCCACGGTTGTGAGCCCCTTTTCTAAATTTCGCAAGAATTTGGAAGATCTGTGTCAAAGCAGGGGTCCGGGTCACACTTCGGCGACCCTTAAAGTGTGACGTCATTTATATATGGAATTTCATTGTGTATTTCAAGATATAAAAAAAAATTATAAAAAAGACAAAAAATTACCACCATTTATCAAGTAATCTGAGATTTTAGGAATTATATTTGACGTATCTCATTTGTTTTGTAGTTCATTAAATTATTACATATAAGATTGCATAAAAAATATTAAAAGACGTAGAAATATTGTATAAATGATTATAAATAGACACTTTTATATACGAAAATGTAAACAGTTGAACATTTTTCACACTTATCGTAATCTTAGTATAAGCGACAGTTTGAATATTATTTGAACATATCTGAAGTACTATTCCACATTAAAGGTAGGAAAATTGTTTTAGAAGACGTGTAAAATTTGTTCAAAGAACCGTTAAACACAAACCAATGAACGTAAACTAAGGTGAGTTTAAATTTTAATGGATTTTCTAAAATATTTCACACTTGGAATATAATAACAACGAAACACACTTTCGTATACAACATTTTTGACAAGATAATGACAAAAGAAACGTAAAGATATAATATTCAATAATATTATTTTAAATTATGTTTATATAACGAATAAATGTGTACATACACAATCTCTTATTAAATGTCATAAATGATTTTGAAATATTTTTTTTTCTTTATTTCATAATAAATGATAGTCATATAATAAATGATACATTCTTATAAAATACTCAGCTTCACGCTGTATCCCGAACACAGTAGGGTAGATAGAGGCAACCTCGGTGTTAAAACCCTCCGTTCTCCACTTTCTGCCGAATTCTGGAGGCATTGCGCGTTGAGTGGCAGAACACAACGCCGCGTTTTGCCTCGACACCAGAGCGAAGAAAATGGAAATATAAACGTAAATAAATATTTCACTTCCTCGAGTGGGAATCGAACCCACAAACGTCTCGTTTAAGCGCGACACCCTTGTGCCACCGCGCCACGACGGCCTCCATATAAAATACTCCGTTCCGTCAATTCTGTTGGTAAAACAGAATTTCTTGCCTTTAAACACTTCCACTTACTGTGCAAAAAAATATCTATAAAAGAAAGTATAATTACTCAATAAACTGTTTTTTAAAAGCAATATTAATATTTATTATTATATTATTATTAGTACTATTTATAGTGTTTACTATTAAATAGAAATTAAATAGTAGGAAGATACTTCACTGTAAAACCTAATAATTTATTATAAATAAAGATTAAAGATTGTATTTGAAAACTTTGGTTTAATTCTTTATATCCGTTTAAACACAACATACGTGAAATTTATTTTAAAATTAATTAAAGAAAATATTCCAAAAATAACATTTTATAATATTTTATCAAGGCCATATGTTATGGTATTTTAACCAAAATTTGATTATTTATGGAAACAAATATTTATTTATGTAAATATATTTTTATGTAAAACTATCTTTTAAAATAAAAATATGTAGAAATTATTTGAAAAATACATTTTTTGTGTATCTTTTGAGTTTGTATTTAATGATTATTAACTGTTATGTCACGGAAAGTTTTTCGTCTAACAAACATATGTATAAAGTATATACTTTAGTAACATAGTTTTACGAAATATTTTTCAAAAGTTGTAATAGGAAATATATTTTATTACATTTTCCATAACATATTGAGTGATGAAGATTGCGTGTTTTAATTGGTTTGGATTATATGATTCATACGTATGTACGTATCATTTTTCATATATATTTATATATATATTTATAATGTACAAAACTTTCCTTAACGCAGTGGTTGACAGATAGCGCACAATCGAAAATATTGCGCGTACCTGAAATTTAGCATAAAGGATTTCCCGAAATATTTACAAGGACGAAAAATGTTTGTATGGGATTTTAAATTAAAAAAAAAATGGCGTCTGATATGTGAAATCGGGCTTCCTTTTACACTTGTGTGGGCGGGAATCGACGTTGCGGTTTAATTCGACGTTGCGCTAATGTGGATTGTGTGACGGGCCCTAGTATGTGTGGAGTGAGGGGTGCTGACGTCATTGCCTGTAAATTTTGTTATAAAACAAATTAATTTTGTAAAGAAAAAAAATATATTATATATTTTTTTTAAATTATAAAATGTAATTTTTTAAAATATATAGTTCAAGAGGAAATTTGATGAATTGAACATTGATTTGCGTTATCTATTGTAATGTATCATCAATTGACAGTCACACACGTGTGTGTGTATGTTAAATAATAATTATTTTACACTCAGTTTTGCACACGCGCACATATATATGCATTCGCACACGCGCACTCTAAATACACACGCGCGAGGCCAAGCGGTTAATACACGCACACACTAACCTGGTAAGTTAGATCGACGGCGCGTCTCAGATCCCTGTCGACGGGATCACCGGGGTCACTGGGGTCGACAGGGTCGGCGTGCGCGGTGTCGATGGATTCGGCCGGTTCGTTGTAGTCGCGGCTGATCCACGTTTCCCGCAACAGGTCGTGGGCTCGTGGCCTCTGCGCGGGCTCCAGCTGCAGCATGCGACGTATGCAGGCGCGGGCCTCTGTGGAGACGCGGCTCCATGCGCCGGTGGACATTTCTACCTATTATTTATACATGGTGAATTTTATATTGGAACACATCAAATACTTCAGCGAAAAATTAATATCGGCAGTCACTAACTGTTGTAAAGCAAGGACTGCGAATTTTCTGTATATATCAATTCTGTACGGGATATCGTTGAAGTATAGAATTACCCCTCTTAGTATCAAGCTCACTTAGTCTGTATCTTCTGTATAATTTACACGAGCGCGGCTGCCTAAAGGTACTATTCTAATTGTTTAAAGTCAATTAACATTCTTATCTAATTAATAAAAGACGTCCATGTGGAACCCTATTACAGTTCGCCTGGACTATATACTAACTAGTCCAAGTACGACACATGAAGTTAAGTCTATACAGTTAAGACTATATAGTATATATATGTATTTTATATAATAAACATAAATCATTTATTTCTAGTATATAGCCATTAAATATTACCTTTCCAGATTCAATCCTAGCTAAAATCGCTTCAGGTGTATCGTCACCAGTAGAAGCAAAAGGTGTTCTACCAGATAACATTATGTAGGCTAAAACACCTAAAATTATAAACAAATATAACATTATAAAATCAACTGTTATCTATAATATTAATAAGATCGTAAGTGGGTCGGTGTGTATACTTGGAAGATATTTAAAAAAAATATGTTTTGGGGACCTTTAAAAACGTTATAGATTTTTTTTGTCTCGTTTATCGCTAATCTCAAAATTGGCTTATCGATTTAAATGCGGTGTTCACTATTGGATTCTGGCAAGCTTCCGTTAACACATAGGCATTATTTTATTACAATCGGTTCTTAAATAAAAAACATTATGTCAATATAAAGCACTTAGTTCGACAAATTTGCTATTTATATTTCCATTCTCTTTGCTCTGGTGTCTATTTCCGCCACTCACCACGCAATGTTTCCGGAATTTGGATATATTTGTTTCCTCTGCCTACACTGCTGTGTGCGGAACAAAACAAAGCGAAGCTGATTTGATTTTATTTTATATTTTCATTTCTTCGCTTTAGAAACTAGGCAAACAGTGGCATTGAATTCCAATGCCTTGCTAATCAACATACAATGCCTCGAAAATTGCGCGGAATCTGGGGAAAACAATGTCTTTAACACAAGATTCCCTCTGCATCCTCTGTTATATTATATTATACGTATTATAGTAGTACATTAGATATAGCGTAAATCTGAAAAAAACTTAAAATGCTATTCTAAACAACGATTACCTTGACGATATACCTTGATAGAGTATCAAATAATTTCATTAAACATTACATATGATAAAAACATTCGTATATTTAAATCGATCCAAATACACCAAGAATTAAATAATTAAAAATTTTAATGAAGGAATAGTTATATGGAAGACTATATTTTTCTCCACTTGACAAAAAATTAATATTGTTGTCAAATGTAGTCTAGTAAATAATAATAAAATAATTTATTTATTTCACAAAAATGATAGATATATAAAATATTATTTATAATTATGTGAGACTGCTGCTTGTACTAAGTCTAAGCTTGTGTTACTACTCGCCAGGTACATCATATACAAAAGGTAGAGAGAATAGTGACTATAGTTACAAATACAAATACAAAAAAATACTACGCAGTCACCTAAGCTCCAAATATCACAGGCGGCGTCATAGCCAGCGCGCTTCAACACCTCGGGCGCCACGAAGTTGGCAGTGTAGCACGGCGTCATCAGGAGACCGTTCTCGGCTCGCAGTTGCTTGGCGAGGCCGAAGTCCACGAGACGGACGTCTGACGCTTTGCGGTCGGCCGTCGCGAATAATATGTTCGAGGGTTTTATGTCTCTGGAAATGTGAAATAAATGGTTATTAATATGTGCAGAGTTCTTTAATGTAGGTACAGTAGTATTGACGAGTTTTGGCCGCCCTGAAGTTATATCTTCTGAATTTTCTCATGTTATTCTCTTGAGAAGAAAAAATAATTTATTGTAATATAATAATAAGTAGAGTCGAGCCATGGCCGCACTGAAGTTATAGTTGGCTGCGCAAATGTTACTTTTGATTACTGACTTTTTTTTATTTTATCAGCTTCACGCTACATCCCGCGTTCCCCTAAATAGCAGGGTAGACAGGGGGAATCTAGTGTTAAGACACTCCGTTCCTTACTTTCCGGCGAATTACGGAGGCATTGAGTGTTGAGTGACGGAATTCAACACCACACTTTGCTTCGACACCAGAACTCGGAAATGGAATATAAACTTTCATAAATATTTTATCTCCTCGAGTGGGGATCGACTCCACATGCAGTTGCGTTTACACATGGCGTTGCACACGGCGCACCTGTGCACGACGGTGTGGCGGTGCAGATAGTGCACGGCGTGCAGCACGTTGCGCAGAATGGGCGCGGCCTCGCACTCGGGCAGGTGGCGGCGCCGCGTGATGTGCTCGAGCAGCTCGCCGCCGCGGCACAGCTCCGTCACGGCGAGTATGCGCCCGCCCTCCGCGTACACGCCTCGGAGAGTTATTATGTGCGGGTGCTGACTGTATCTGTGGGAATTTTATATAGCTATTTAAATCATGAGGCAAGTAGTGGCGCAGGACCACATTATTGGAGCTTAGTACACTAAGTTCCCTCTATCTACCCTGCTGTGTAGGATATAGCGTAAGGGATACAGAATTAAGCAGATTTATTTTATTAATATTTAGAAGACCGGATTCAAGTTCAATATTAAATTAAAAGTGTTTTCTTTATCCTCATAATTCTTAATTAATATATAAATGCAGTCATAAATCTGTTACTTTGTAATGCTATTTACAGTTAGTTATTAATGTCATCATCGACTGACTGTAACCAAGCTGTTGGTAGGTTCGATAATTAATTATACCGAAGACAAAATAATTTCCCCACTATTTCAAATCGCAGTGTTAAACTCCGTCACTCAATATGCAAGGTTTTGAAAATTAGCCCAAAATTAACATTCTTAATATTATATTTCCTTAGCCTATTTTAGTATATGTGGAAAACCGTGACAGAGACTTCATCTATATTCAGGTAATATATGTAGGACATTTGTTATAATTATGTGAATTACACTTTGAGACGCCATTTGCATTCATTATAGTAGTAGGGATTGGTGCGTTCTGGCTCATTAAATTGATCGCCTTATCAAAATTTTCCGCGGTTTTATTCGCGGTTTTATTCGCGGGTCGCGGATTTTATTCGCGACTAGTAGCAGGGATTGGTGCTATATATGTCTGAGGGAATATTTTGTGTATTTTCGTAGAGTAGTAGGGATTGGTGCGTTCTGGCTCATTAAATTGATCGCCTTATCAAAAAATTATAAAATAGCAGTGTATTACAGGCAGTGTTTTTTATTTCTTTAACATAAGAATACCTAACCTAACCTAACCTACTCATCATAGAACCGTTTCATATTTGTGTTGGTGGTACACCATTTTGATTAATTAATTAATTAACCACGGATTTCATTTTATTTTTTTTTGCATAACAATACTAACCTAACCTAACCTAGTTCGCAGTAAAATTGTTTTCGTATAATACCTACTCCGCGACCCGCGAATAAAACCGCGAATAAAACCGCGAATAAAACCGCGGAAAATTTTGATAAGGCGATCAATTTAATGAGCCAGAACGCACCAATCCCTACTACTCATTATGAATAAGAAGCAAATACAAAGATGTGTATTACCAATCTTCTTTTACCTATGTGACTGAATAAAAAAAAGCCTACCTTAATAAAATTTCAATTTCCTCTCTCGGATCGTACTGTAGTTTGTCCATTATTTTAACAGCGTACTGAGTTCGGCTCGCCTTGTGTTCACAGAGACGCACTACGGAAAACGATCCCGTACCTAGTTCACCCATTAACCTGTAAAATGAACAATGTAATATTTACAAATGCTTTTTAGAAAAAGTATAAAAAAAATATTGTAATAGAATTATTTATGTTTTCCAAGCAAATTGTAAAAAAGTAGTTAAAAAATTCAATTATATAGCTACTGCCTATTAGGATAGAAATGGTTGCTGGCTCAGTCTCCGCTAGATATTAAACGAATTTTTACTTAGATATAAATCTAGCAATTTAAAATGGCATTAGGTAGGCACTTTAAACACAAAATTAATTTTATTCTTAACGACCATGAAAAAATCATTTTATCAATATGCGCTATCCTAATATTTTACACACAGTTACGAAAATTACATTCCGATTGATAAAATTGTAAGTTAATATGAATTTCAAGTTTTTAAATTCTTGAATGTTCTACGCAACTCTATTTTTTTATTTAAAAACTAGAAACAACAAGAATAATTAACAAAATCTATCTAGCCGTTCGGTATTTCGTAATTACTTGAACAAGTCAAGAAAAAATAGTTTTAAGTTTGTAATATTATTCAGGACTTGCGGACGCTCAGCTCCTCCTGCTTATTTGCACCCTTGCGGTTGAATTTCAATAACCGAAACGGAAAGAAATTCAAGAACACGTGATCAATTTCATTCCTTTATGGTTTAAATTTTTCAAAATCCCTTCTTAATGGGTGTCCACGTTATGAAAATAAACATTTGTTCAAATTTCACGTTTCTACGCACAGCGGTGACGGCTGAATGCGTCTTATGTCAGTCAGTGGGAACATGTCCTTTTATATATATGTATATAGATGACATATTATTTCAACGTTATGACACAAAAAAATATTTTTTTATATACATAATTACAGCGTCTGACAGCAAACGTGATGCAAACTAGCTATATATACTTAAATGATGTGAAGTATTAAAATATGTTTACCTATATTCATCAAAAAAGTTATTCCTATTGACAAAACCAGCCCAGAACTCCTCCGTCGAAGTTTTCGTTTGCATCACGTGATTTTGGTTTTGATTTGTTACAGTTTTATTATCATCATCGTTTAGAAGACATGGCGCCACAAAACTGAAACCTCTGTGGAAATAGAAAATATTATTGTGTAATTTATTTCATTAATTTTTCTTTTAATTGAAATGAGGAAATTTTCAAATACCGTTTTATGGCATTGTTAATGACAAATGACTACGAAGTAATTATTTATTATTTCTTAATTACTTTTGATTTTAGATATTTAGTTGAATCAAAATTATAAGCCAAATTAGTTAAACGAAATGATACTTATTTGCATTAGTGCGTAACATGAATGTTCACACGACTTCATGTTTTTTATACAGTCAGCTAAAGAACAAAAGGTGAAAAGTATTTCACCAGTAGATTCTCTCTACCCACTCTCAAAAATGCGGTATAACATAACGGCGTGGAAATTTAAAAAAATCGCAAGCCACCTAAATAATTCATGAGCGTTGGCCGAAGCGGGCACCCCGGGCGAGTCGCGCGGCGTGCGGCACGTGAACTCCGAGTCGAAGTAGAAGGCATCGTCCGCGCGCGACACTGCCGGCCTGAACGGCGGGATTACCTGGTGGTGGATACACATAGTGCTTATTGAGAAATTAAAAATAAATCAGCAATTACAACAAATGCTACACATGTCTTTTTATTAAACATGTACTTTGCAGTTATCTGCAAAATAATACAAACAATTATTTAAAGTTATTATTCTCAGTAAATTAACTTACCTCTTTTTTTAATAACGCATCCCAATGTATGTTAGCAAAGAATTCATGATTTTTTATATCTTCAATACCATTTGGCCCAGCTCCTAGCCTAAAAATAAAAAAAAAGTTCAAAAGATACACACAATATCCATACATACAATATTTTATTAACATGTATTATTAATATATTTTTAAATAAGACGTCTGTTTGTAGAAGTTGGTGGTTTTGTTTTAGATTCACACTTTACACGTAGCGGTGGAGGCAAGGAGCGGTATGTAGAGACCGAGGAGGAGGAAGAGGAATATATTCACTGTGGTCAGAGTTACCTCCTATATGTCATACACAATCATTGTTATTTCATTTGACCACCTAATTGAAATCACAGGAAAAAACTAGTTTATAATACTAAATATAATTTTAAAAAATACAATATCACACAAAAAAGTTTTTAATTATCAAATTTCTTTTTTAAGACAATATTCAAAAAATATTACCTATTATGTGGATTCCTTTTGAACAACGCACGCAAAAGCGACTGAGCCTCTTCACTCAAATTTGATGGCATTCCTAATTTGGCTTTAAGTATTTGCGTCATAGTTTCGTGTCTTGTTGAACCGTGAAATGGTAGATTTCCTGTTAACATCTCAAACTACAAAAAAATTATAAATTAATTTAATTTACATAAAGTTTCAGATTCCAGTTGTGGCGCAGGCACAGTGTTATTTAAATATATACATATTTCCATTTTTTCGCTCTGGTGTCAATGCAAAGCGCGACATTGAGGTCCGCCACTCAATACGCATTGCCTAAAGAATTCGGAGGAAACGCAGTGTCTTAACATTAGGTTCCCTCTCCCGACCCTACTGCGTGCGGGATACATAGTGATGCTGAAAAGTGAAAAAAATGGAGGGAATCTAGTGTTAAGATACTCCGTTCCTTACTTTACGCCGAACGTATTGCGCGTTGAGTGGCGGAACTTAACGCCGTGTTATGTCTCGTTATCAGAGTAAGGAAATGAAATTATTAAATATTTCATTTTCTCGAGTCCGAACCCACAAGTTGCCGCGCTTACAATGGCAGACCTGTTCCTCTACCCCGCGACTGGCTTCATACCATTACGCAATAAATAATGCAAAGCATTTTATACACCACATTTTGACACCATAATAGTATTAATAATTATTTATTAATAATTTGAAATCATCTAAATAATAATTACGGTTACTGTAAAATGTGTAATTTAAGATTCTTGTTTCCTGTTACATTATATATTTGTATGTAGATCAGTTACTTTATCAGAACAGAGTGGGGTAAGGAAAATAATTCATTCCCTCAAATGGGAATCAAACCTGCAACTATTACATTAATAGTCAGATGCTATCCATGTCTGCCTCAATTTTATTATCACACGAACACATCAATATTTTACTAATTTATACTGTTTACATGTAACGCTTCGCGCTTTGCAAATAATAATACTTTTTGTTTTATCAAAATTGGGTCAGGTTTGCCAAAGTTACAGAGTTGTAAAATTCAACGTTATTTAAAATTTGCCCTCCTGCACCCGCTACTGCGTGACGACACGCGGCTTCTGTTATGTCCGATCACGGGTCACAATTGAATTTATAGCGAAATAACGAGCCATACCACCATATAAAATGAAGAAATACGAGTTTTTCAGCAAAACAAGGAACCGTGAATTTCACTTGATATCTCCAAGCGTTCCTGAGTTAAAGACTTTGATAGATAGACAAATAGACAGATGGACGGACAACACAGTGATCTTATAAGGGTTCCTTTTTTCCTTACGAGGTAAGGAACCCTAAAAATTAATTAAAATTTATATCAAAGATATACCATTAAAACTCCAAATGACCACCAATCAGCTGCCATTGTATGTCCTTTTCTATTAACAACTTCTGGTGCCATATATTCGACGGTACCACAAAAACTATATGCTTTGTCACTAGGAGGTAGTTTTGAAAGGCCAAAGTCAGTCAGTGCTATATGCCCGTCTGCATCTAATAAAATATTCTCTGGCTTCAAATCCCTGTATATTATACCTAATTTGTGAACATGTTCTAATGCTAACGCTAATTCAGCCAAATAAAATTTTACATCCTCTTCTGTAAACATAACCTGCAAAATTAATAACAGTTGCAATAAAATTATCTAAACAAAATAATTAATAATAATTATAATAATACTTTTTTTAAACAGTTTCATACTGTAAATGTATTAGAGTGGGTCCAGAGAACTAATCGTAAGTGTAAGAGTTGAGTGGGAGGAATTAAAATTATTATTTGAATTATGTTCAGATTGAACCTACAATCACTGTGTTCAGTGTTTGTCATCATGTTTGTCGTCATGTCATGACGACATTTGCCTTGTTATAATTGTTCTAAAGTGTTGCCAAAACAAAATAACTATAAATTTGCTATATAACAAATGCCACAATTGTAAGTTCAATAAAAATTGAGATAAATCTAGGGTTACATGGAAATGATTTACATGATATAATAGTATTTAAGATCACTCATCTTAAATACTATTATATCATGTCATTATAACATATCATGTAGATACAGTGTGTAGCTAAATATAAAAATTCAAACCTCTTTACTGAGTCTCGAAAATAAATCACCACCCCTTAAGAAATCTAATATTAAATACAGTTTGCCTGCTGTTTGAAATGCATAATGTAGTTTAACAATAAATGGATGGCCCATTTCAACTAAAATATTTCTCTCCATTTTTGTACGCTCTCTATCCCTTACTTTTAATGTCGCCTTTTTAAGTACCTGTAAAAATATAAAATGCATTATATATTTTAGGGTGGGCAAATATTTTTTTTCTTTCTTTGTTTTTTAATTATAGTGAAAATATTGTTATGGACACAGAAAAAATATGTCTGTTAAAGGTTAAAGGGGCAACATATACATTTTAATATTAAGAATTTGTCTTATCATGATTTTCAATTTCTCATAAAAACATTAAGGTAATTTTGTATTTTTTTTTCATTTGAAATATTATTGCTATTAAATGTTCAGTATTATAATAACTAGTATATAATATCAATTAAAAATGTCTTATTTGTTTACCTTTTTTTTTGCCTTTTTTAACTTTTTTTTTGTATATATTTAATTTTATTATTGTTTTTAGCTTCATGCTGTATTCAACATCCAGCATGATAAGCAGAGGAAGCCTAGTGTTAAGACGCTATGTTTTTCAGGCTCTTCTCAATTTTTAAGTAATTTTTAACTCATCACCACGCTTTATCAAACCCACATCTGTAGCATTTACAGTCAGACAGTAAGCTATATCTTTTTTATGACTGTCATAAGTAAATATGTATTTTAAACATATTCATAATGATAATTGTTAGAAAACATATGACCTTGAGCTTAGAATTTCATGTATGTGCTTTATCACATATGACTCATTAAAAAGACACAAGTAATCATAATGTGCTCATAAAATACTAGTTGGATTTCAGTACAAATAAATAAAACCATATTTGCCACAATTTCCAAGGTATGGTGTACAACGGAGATAGAACAGATAGAGGCTAAGAATGGTGTCGTAAGAGGCGACTAAAGTACGTGTGGTAGAGTCACGTCGCCAGTAATGGCAACACGCATGGGCAGACTCGACCGGATTAATACCACCCCCGGCCATTTAAAAACAGCATGAAGTAGTGGCTCTTATCACTGCATTTCGCATTAGGTAATGCCGGCCTCCAGCGCCCAACATCCGCCACCTTAAAGGCGGGTAACGCACCTGTAGCTCCTCTGGTGTTGCATGGGGTTGTGGGCGACGGTGATCACTTACCATCAGGTGACCCGAACGCTCATTTGCCTTGTCCACTCCCATAAAAAAAAATAAGTGTAATTTGACATTATTTACCTTCATTGCGTAAAGAGTGCCTGTATCTGGACCTGACACTTTTCGGACTAAAAAAACTTTACCAAAGGAGCCTTCACCAAGGACTTTGAGCAGTTCAAATTGAGAAGGATCAGCTTTCTCATGTCCTTCTTTAACAACATCCTGTAGTTCCACTTCCCTCTCATAGTTTTGATCTGTATTGGACACATTTGATTCACTGCTTTCAGTTGTGGAAGTTTGTCGAGACTCTGCTAGATTTTCCACGACCATTGGAAGACTGTTTACAGGTTGGGAGGTAATGCCACGCTAAAATAATTGACATATAGAAAAGAAGTATACTTATTTATTAAATATGTACACAAAATACAAAAAAAAAATAAAACAAAAATGATTTCTTTTGAAATATTTTCTTTTTTAGAAAAAAGATCTAATAAAACATATGGCATGAAAATCACAAGAAAAAAAACATATTTATATAATATAAATATATGCAGCCAATGTAAAATTCATTAGTTCAATTTATTTATTAACTAAAATAAATTTATTATTCTTACAGACTTAACAAAATAACTAAAGTGGAAACCACTACAAATGGGCGTCTAAACAAAACTGATAGCAAAAACAGACATGCTAAACGCAGTAGTAATAAGGCGTCATATATTTACATTTCAATGAAGTGAAAATGAGCAATCTAATAGGAAAATACGTGTATTTATCAAATAGGCAAACAACATAAAAAAATAATAACATACTGTGACATCTCCAACCGTCTGCATTCGCCATGGGTCAGTGGCATTGGCCAGAGGCATCCTTGTTAGCTTCCAAATATACACATCCAGCAAAAATATCTAACAATCTTCATAAATTGTAAATGCAATTAAAAACTAACACTAAACACTCGTTTTTCATTCATTAAAATAGGCAGGGAGAAGGGAGGCAGTGTCATAGACGGCAACAAAAAACAGATCATTAAGCACAGGTTATAAAGCAAAATATTCAGATATATTTATAAACATATTTCAAATTACAAAAATATTTATAAAATTTTTCGTTATGGAAAAGTATTATGAAGTAATAATATTGGATGTACAGAAATTAGAATTGGATGTTGAACGAGAAGTTGCTAAAATATAAATGTATTGTATGTAATGTAAATACACAATGATGAATACAGAGATGACAATAGATGTCGATTTTATGATATTTATCGAACAGATTAAAACAGTGTGACTGTAAATGTGGCTGGTTGTTAGTTCAATCCTCTCTCGACGAATTGAAATATTTTTATATATTTATTTTTCCATTTCTCCGCTCTGGTGTCGAGGCAAAGCGCGGCGCGTACCGCCGCTCAACACGCAATGCCTCCAGAATTCTTAGTCTTAATACTAGATCCCTCTGCCTACCCTTCTGTTTGCGAGAACAGAAGGAACAGTGTGAGACGATTTAATTTTATTAAATTTTATTGGTTAAAAGTAAGATTCTGAATACAAAATTCTACTTTTGAATCTAATGGCAACATTATTGCATAATATTCTCAAAGTTTGTTAACAATTTGCACAAAATACAAAAATATAAAAAGATAGACAGCATATGACAATTGATGTAATGTTGTTATCGTATTGTTGGTTACGATTTCAAGACCGAATATAATAATCTAGTTGACATCAGAAAACAGTCACGAGTTATAGTCGAATCAATTTGCAAATATAAAAGAATCATAAAACAAACATATAATTCTTTGCATATGCAGTGCAATGTTTACAGGAACAGACTGTAATGCGGATAAATTGTTATCGACGGTACTGGGAGATTTTGGGAAATGGCAATGTTGGACAAGCATTTATATGGCACTATTAAAGCTACCTTTGGCCTGGTATCAATTGAATATTATTTTTATGGCGCCACCTCAAGATTTCTGGTGCGCAAAACCCGATTTATTCAGCCAATTTTCAGAAATTGAATGGAGAGATATATGCGCTCCTGTAAGGATCGTATTATATTAAGTTGGACATTTATCATGGAATCTAGACAAATCATAATCCCAAAGACACAAATCTTAAATTTTATTCTTTTTATTTCCTTATTTAATAATATAAAGGCGTAGATACGTTTACAATCAAAGAGATAACTGTTGTCTGTTACCAAGTTGTTGTTTCTGATATCAGATCTCTGTTTTTTTAAATAGAAATAACTAATTTTCAATTATATTTTGTATTTATTGGTAACTAAAATATTTTTGCTTAATAATAATTTAAAAGAAAAATGTTTCTAATGTGTTTAAATTCAGAAAAATCAGGAACATCCATGTATAATTTATGATCCTGACATACTTTTCATAAAACCGTATATGGATAGAAGCCTAATCCCATTAGTTGAATGTCCAAAATTTGTTTACGATACGACTACGTTTAACCGAACCATAACGTCTGATTTTAATTTAGTCTGCTCCAAACACTGGCTTATACACGTAAGATATACTATATTATTATTACACGTAAGATATACTATAGTATATTATTTAAATAAATATTCGTATAAAAAATCAGCTTCACGCTGTACCCCGCACACAGCAGGTTAGGCAGAGGGAACCTTGTGTTAAGACACTCGGTTTCCCACTTTCTGCCAAATTCTGGAGGCACTGTGTGTTGAGAGGCAGAACTCAACACTGCACTTTGTCGCAACACCAGAGCGAAGAAATGGAAATATAAATTTAAATAAATATTTCGCATTCACGAGTTGGGATCGAACCCACAACCAGTTAGTTTTACAGTAACACTTTGTGCCGCTGCGCCACGACTGTCCTCAAAGTAATAAAGAGTAGTCATGACGTATGGGCACAAGTGTGTAACTGTGAACGCGACGAGTTGTGGGTGAGATTCCCACTCGAGGAAATTAATTATTTAATATTTTTGTTTCCTCGCTCTGGTGTTAAGGCAAAGCGAGACGTTGAGTTTCGCCAATCACACGCAATGGCGGAGCTGAAAAAAAATGTAATAAAATATTTTTTTTTGAAAATGAATTAATTTTATTTATCTGATAAAATTTGAATATCATAATCATTTACAGCTAACACAATGTGTCATGATGTGGGGTGTCCTCGTTGGTGGTATAATATTCGGAGTTATAGCTGATCAGTATGGCCGCAAAATCCCTTTAATGGTCGGAATAACTATGCAATGTGTCACGGGCTTTGTCGCAAGTGTGCTGCCATCATATTGGATATTTCTAATAAATTGGTGCTTATTAGCTATTGCTTCGGGTGGCATAGGCATTATATCATTTGTTATAAGTATGGAGGTGAATTTAGGTTATACTGTATTTTTTTAAATTAATATTAAATAACAATCTAAATTATCCATAATTTTTTTGTAAACTCTTGGAATATAAATATAGTTATTAACGCTTGTTGTAAACTCTTGCCATCCACCATCATCATCATCATCATTATAGTGCCTGATATTGTTACATACATTTACGTAAAGTAAACGAGCTTTGAATACTCGTATGTCAATGTACCCTGTAAATTTGTACCTAGCTTGCTTTTTGTGTTTTGAAAAATGTTTCTCATAAGAATCTGGACTACATCACGATATTCCTGACATACTATATGATTACAGGATACTATAAAATATTAAATATTCCTTACTAATAAGTTAAATTAAACGTTGTATTTATAGATTGTGAGCGGTAAATATAGAACAACGATACCAGTTATCTACCAATTACCTTTTGGACTTGGGAACACCGTAATGGCTTTATTAGCGTATTGGTTTCGGGACTGGAGAAAATTGGAATTTGCTTTAGCAACACTATCTTCACTATATATGCTGTACTGGTTTGTGCTATCAGAATCACCACGATGGCTATTGGCTACTCGACAAAATGAAAAAGCATTAAGTATTTATTCAGTAGCCTATAGTATTACATACCTACATTTTATTATGATATTATTACGTAGTAAATTTATAAATTTGTGTGGTTGACGTGACATGGATTTTCAATGAATCGATTTTTTTTTGGCTTCACGTTGAATCTCACATTTAGCAGGGTAGGCAGGGAACTTAAGAATTAAGAAATTCCGTTTCTCAATCCAATTAATTAATTCCATTAATACTTTATGTCATACTTTAAATATTTTTCCCTGATCAGTTCCGATATTGGATGAAAAAGTGTTTCTTCTCTACATTATAACACGTCTACTTTGAGCTGACATGAATAAGATAACATTTAAATAGATATCATTTTTTACACCGTGAAATTCCCTATACTTTCAGAAGTCATAGGACTAGCTGCTAAACAGAACAATCGAGAAAAATATTTCGAAGAAGTTTTACAGACTTTGAGTGATTGTAAAAGCCGTAAACGCATCGTCCCAGGATTTATGTCCTTTGTAAAATCTAGAAGCATGAGGCTTAAAACTTTTCTTTTATCGATAAATTGGTAATTTTGCTGTGACCCTGCTTATGTCTATTTTTGGTCATGATAATTTTAATTAACGAACTTATATGTTCCAGGTTTTGTACTGGTTTGTCATTCTATACATTTTCTCAATATCTTGGGCTCATTGGAAATATATTTCTTACTGTCGCGATAAGTGGAATCATTTCTGTGTTCGGAGGTGTATTATGCCTCTTCATTGTTACAAAAGTTGGTCGCAAAACTTCTGTGTGGATATTTCAAACATTAACGGCATTTTGTTTTTTATTCATTATATGTGTGCCAAAAGACAGGTATGTCGGTGATTGGCCAAGATTACTTTTTGCTGGATTAGGATTTGCTGGATTATCGGTACATAACCTATAATAATTTAACCAAATTTTTAATTAATTTATATTTTATATCGTCCCCTCCGAATTTTTATGACACAATTTTCTATAATTTAGTAGATTTTTCTACTGGTATTTAAAAAAAAATTATAGATTTACATAACATCTGATTTTATTAATAAATAAGATAATTTATCAATATTATCATCAGGGTACGGTACCAGCGTTATACTTATTTACTGGAGAGCTATTTCCAACTGTTGGCCGTAACGTCGGTGTCGCCGGAGTTACTATATTTGCTCGTATAGCATCAATGGTAGCGCCAGTAGTGGTCAGCTTAAACGATGTTAAACCTGATCTCCCTCTTGTTATTTTGAGTGTGATGTCGTTTTGTCAATTGGCCTTACTTATACCATTGCCAGAAACGAAAGACAAACCCCTGCCAGATACTCTAGAGGAAGCTGAACTTGAGACCAAAGCAGTTAATAAACATTGACTAAATATTTCATAAAAATAACGTGTAAATGCAAATATAATTTTCAAGTAAGATGCGATATTTTGTTCTCTGTTGTCTATTTCAGGTTTCATAATAGATTACTAAAACAATTAATATAATTTTAAGTAGGAATAAGTAGATATATAGAATCTTGAAATCATTTTAATTGATGATGGCACTATTGATGGTATTTCTATTTTATTTGTGTCATATTCCATCTCCAACAAAAGAAACGTTATCAAGTAAAGTGTAAATAATAGCATACATTTTTTACTTTAAATAGCTATTAATATACAATTATACCTATTAGTTAAATTAAACACATTGTTTGTAAAGTAATGATTGTGGTGTAATGAGAAAAACAAATTGTGAGTTCCAGAAATATATTCATCATTATTACATATTCTATATATTCAATAGTATGAGAGTATACAAAACTTACAAATTCTTTTTGGACTTTAAAAACAACAAATAAATTTAAGAAATTATTTTATAGAAACTTATCAGGTAATATAGTAACTTTAGGTACAACTAAACTCAATTAACCAGAGTAATTGTTGTCGTTAGTTATTTGGATAATCGAAAATCCGGGTAGTCAAACGTATAACAATACATATTTACATAAATTTTCTTAGGTTTCATTGTAGTAGGTTGTATAAAATAAGTTTGGATAATCGTGAATCCGTATAACAGAGGGCCGGATAATCGAGTTTCTGTTGTATATTTAATTGTAAATGCATTTAAATGTTGGTTTCAAAACATATATTCTTATTCTAGACACAATTATTTGTGATTTCTTTGCCATTTTTTATATTATCTTATATACATTTGTGCAGATTATGATACAGAGCTTAGACCATTTAATGTTTATTAGTCTTTAGGATAAGAATAACATTAAATATAACAATAGAATTACATTTAATACACACATTTTAACTCTGCAAAAATTGCAATCTGAAACCTAAATTAGTAAAAATACCCACTCAATATTAAATCAGCTCAATTTATAAAAAAACAAATGCATTTCAAAGAATTAAATCATTTAACACACTATAAAAATAATATAGTTTAAATTTAATTGTACTACAAAATATATGATACATATTGTAAGTATATTTATTTAGTTTTTTTTGTTTTAGTTTGTGATTTAATATTTTCAATTCTATGTAATAAGGTAGGGTGAGAGTGGTACCATGCAGAGTATAATTTATCATATATAGGATAGTCTAAATTATCTTTGCCTAATTTAATTAGTGCCGATCGCAGTTCCAAAGGATAGTCCAGGGAAACAGCAAAGTTGTCTGCTTCAAATTCAAATTTCCTAGATAATGCAGTTGAAAAATATGATAAGAGAGAGTTGTAAGGTGCCAATATAAGTTGCATGACTACTATTAAGCCTATTATAATGGGTTCTTGGCCTGGTGGGAATCCTAAAGAAGTATAGAGCAAGGAATATCTGAATAGCAGGCCAAATGCAGTAAAAAGAAGGAGCAGATTTATTTCTGTGAGAACAATAGATTTATTAATATGATTACAACTCCAGTGTCCTAATTCATGAGCTAAAATACCTAAGATTTCATTATTTGTGCAACCAGTTGTCTCTTTTTTTTCTTCATCATATTTCTCAATTAATGTGTCAAACAATACAATTCTTTTAGAACCAAATAAACCACTGAAATATGCATTACTGTGAGCTGATCTTTTTGATCCTTCCACAATATAAACTTGTGACAATGGAAAATTTAGTTTGGATGCTAGGTTTTCTATACCTTTTCTTAGATCACCATCAGGCAAAGGAACAAATTTATCAAACAGTGGAGCAATCACTGAAGGGTAAAGAGTCAAAAGGATCAAAGAAACAACAGTGCAGAATAGCCATAACCAAACCACAAACATATTACCACCTAGCATGATAATATAAATGACTATAGATATAACAGGTATTGTGATCACTAGCCCAAGTATAAGCGACTTAAACTGGTCTTTTATAAAGAATCCTACTGTTTGTTTATTGAATCCATGTTTTTCTTCAAGAACAAATACTTCATATATAGAAAATGGAATGTAAACAACAAAATTGAACACTGTTACAAAAGTCATAAATACACAACTAATTGCAATTTCTTGGTCCGGATTAATATTAAATAGAGCAGCTATATTTTCTGACTTTTGCCATGCTGAATATATCCAACCATTGTAAAGAATTATTGAAGTGAGTACTATACTGTGAAATTCTTTTACTATTTTAAATTGTGACTTATCTAATCCATATATTCTAGCTTTTTTAAATGAATCCTCATTTAGCATTTCCTTTAAATCTTCTGGGATTGTATTATTGGTCTTATAGATCTTGCGCTGGAAATAATGACAAACAACTTAAGTTTATATTTACTAAACTACTTACTACTTAAGTTTATATATTTTAAAGTTTTTAAAATTACTTTAAAATGCCACTACTAAAATTTACATATGTATATTGAAAGATAAAATTTGGCATCAAATGTGTGTGACCTGTTGTCAGTTTGTATTCTAAACGATAAATGCTTTATATGAAATGTAATATACTTTATCATTAAGGTAAAGAATAGAAGAATGAAATAAATTACAACGAAAGATAGATGCAAATAAGTATGTAGGTAACAAATCGGCTTACCTGGCGCATAGAAAGATACAACTCCCACAAATATTCGGCCCATGAGAATATTAAAACTAATAACAATAATATATTTCCATCCATCATGATATTTCTTAAGCCTAGCTTTGTTAAGATATTTAAATTTTTTTATTTAAGTGAATCTATCACATAAATTTACTAAATTCTATAGAAGATTAACCACTCACGGGTGGCTTTTTTTGACATTCAATTAAATGACAATGACAATTCAAATAGCTGGTTGTTTCAAGATATACAATTGCACTATGCTTAAATCGATATTTTGATCACAGATTCGCAATAAAGTTGAAAGTGTCTTTAAATATCGTAGCCTAAAATAAAATCAAGCTTAAAATATCATAGCCGTATATTTTAATTTTTAACCTAAAGTACCACTACTTTTGACAATTTTATTAAAATTAAGAAAAAATAAAAGTAAGTTTGAAATTAAATAAATTAGTTTTATATTCATACAAATTAAATTTGATTCTTTTTTAAGTTTTCCTTTACACTTTCTACATGTATAATATATAATATTCTCCGGAATATTCTCCGTCTGGGGTGGAGAAATCTATCCCTACGCTTATCTTTACCCGATTTGATCCCAAAATAATTGTATGCATACTGTATAGTCGCACAAATTACAACTAAACAATGATAACGTTCTTCTTCTTTGATGATGCGACTGTTTTTATTAAAGTAATATATATAAAACTTAATTTAAAATGTATTTACTTTGATAATATTTTTTCTTTAAATCTAAATAGACATTTTAGTTTAATTTAGGTTGTGTCATAGGAGTACAACATATTCTACTCAATACCAAGTCTCCCGTTGATAAACATGACACGGCCATTATTACACTTCTCCAGGAGTTAAAGTAAAGCAACGTCAATTGTATATAAAAAGACTGAAAAATACGAGAAAAGTCAGTTACATTTTATACGCAGTGTAGTAAAGAACTAACAAATTATAAAATGGCTCTTTCTTTCAAAAATATTACTTTTCTTGTCTTAGAAGTATTATTATTTGTATCAATAAAATGTTACGCGGACGAAAATTGTGAGACAATTCCAACTGAAATTCATGTTACCAAAGGTAAATAAGATTTTTTTGTAATATGATTTAATTCTCAAGAACTTAAGAACTCTGAAAAAATTTTAGTTTTATGGAAACATATGTAACAACATTTTTGTATAAACTCATATTACGTAATCGTTTTTTAAATTTATTTATAGAGGAATATAATGAAATGGGCGCCTTAGTAAGATCATGTAGCGGCGAAGTCAGTGTCAACAAATGTGAAGGAATATGCAACAGTCAAGTTCAGCCTAGTGTCGTTACAGCAACGGGCTTCTTAAAAGTATAAAATTTATTAAAGTTTTTTATATTTATTTTTTAATAGAGAAAAGAACTGTAGTAATGATTATTATTCAAATATTATTAATTTTAGGAATGTTTCTGCTGTAAGGAAAATTATCTTAGAGAGCGGTTAGTGACCCTTACTCATTGCTACGACGCTGATGGATTAAGATTTGAAGATGAAGATCGCGCTATTATGGAAGTTCGTCTAAGAGAGCCTGCTGAGTGTAAATGCTACAAATGTGGAGATTACAGTCGTTAAAAAAAATTAATAAATTATTTTATGATCGGCAAATAAAAATGTAAATACTAAAAGATGAGATTGCAAAATGTATTTTTTACCTACTCAATAATTTTGTAGATGACTGACGATATGATAAAAAGTTAAAAAGATTCTATCAATATATGAAAATTGAAAATGTTGTAGTTTTTATTCAAATATCTCATATCCAAGTTCTCAATTAATATAATTGTAAAAATATTAACTAATCATCTTAAATATACTTACGAATATTAAGTAGATACTGTGTTTATTAATTGTTGCATTTGCTATTGATAAATAAAATATTTATATAATTACTCAAAAAAGTTAACTTAAGAATTAGAGAGAACAGACTTTCATCTTTTAGACAATAGAATATCTTTTTCTGCTGTGAAAAGGATTCCTTTTAGTAACCAGTAGACAACTGTTAGTAATGATAATAGTCTGTTGAAAGTCATGGGAGCAGGATTGCTACTAAGATACTACACCTGGATATTTAATAGCTTCACCTGGAAAATCTCATGAAAGGGGCAGACATTTCAATGCAAAATCAGATGCAAAATCAGAGCAATGCAGAATCCATATTTATCTGTGTCTGTGCGTTTGTTCACGCTTTTCTCAGAATCAGCTAAATCTATTTAAATTCAGTTTTCCCTATTGGATTTGGCAAGCTTCCGTTAACATAACTTCCGATAAATAAAAAAGAAGTTATATCAATTTAAATTACTTGGTTCGACAAATTTGCTAATAGCTATAACAATAATTTTATACAACTGTTTTACTGAATAAGTCGAATCTTTATCTTTAAATTTGTATGATGATAGATATGACTCAACAGTGTACGATGATAAAACATACCTAGATTTCAAGATTTAGGATCAGGATCGGAGCTTAAGGGGGGAAAGTTTAAAACTATTAAAATTAAAAGTAACATTAAACATAATCGTGAATGAGAGAGTGACTGTATTTTTATTCTGAAATTTCCAGTGAATTTACCAGGGATTTTTTTTTTATACGTTTTCCGTTCGCGCTCACCTAGGTACTATATGAAATCACTAAATATTTTTCTATATTAATATAATAATAAATAAAATCCGAAAAGATTAAAATTACAATTTATTTGTATAACAATGGTATAGATAACCGACTAACCGAACTAAATAACCAACCATTCTTTCCTAAATACACTACACAATATTAAATAAGTGTTGAGCGATGCCGAGCAGGGGATGCCAAGACATTAATACCACACCAAGAAATCAAAAAAATCTAACTAATCTGCTACTCGAATAAGCAAAGAGAACCAAATAAAATTTTAAATTAATAATAAACAGCCACAAAAAATATAAATTAATAATACCTTAAAAATTATGAGTAGATCGAAATTTTATGAGAATTTACAAAACCTTTGTCAAATTGATAGGTGTTTTAAATATATTAGTATACATCGAGCTTATTTGAGAAAAAATGTTACCTATGACCATCGCATATTAATATATTACTTCACGCAAGCAAGATCCTGCTTTACGAGCTGCTCGTTTATATTAAATCACCGATAGATAGACGAATCCCTGAAGCACAAGCAGGATATGTCGATCTCCTACCACGAACATCAGTCATGATGGATACGAATTACAAGAAAACCATCCCAAGACCCTCAAGTATTTCTGTATGAAATTTTATCACAATCGGATCAGCGGTTTGGCTCTGATTTGCTACACAGACAAACAGACAGAGCTACCTTTGAATTTATAATAAACGTATGGATGTTATAGTTACATATGTGTTATGTTTAATCTCTATTTTGTCGAATTTTCACGGAATCAGATTTCTCGCAACCTTTTTTTTATGGTAAAGGACACGACAAACGAGCGGTCGGGTCACCTGATGGTAAGTGATCACCACCGCCCACGACCCCATGCAATACCAGAGGAGTCACATGTGCGTTGCCGGCCTTTAAGGTGGGGTTGGGTGCCGGAGCCCGGCATTGCCTAATGCGAAACACGGTGGCAAAAGCCACTACTTCACGACGGTTTTAAATGTCGGGGGTGGTTTTAATCCGGTCGAGTCTGCCCATGCGTGTTGCCATAACTGGCGACGTGACTCTACCATACGTACTTTAGTCGCCTATTACGACACCGATAGTACTAGGGTGATCCTATTCTAGGCCGGGATCACACGGCACAAAATGATCATGTCGAATTTTTTATAGCACCAAATCCAACAGTGTAACATTCCTACTAGAAAAGCTATCGCCTTACACCAGGCTTCCGTATCGTCTTTAATCTCTAAGCGAGTAAAAAATATCCCAACATATCAACAAAGAATTGGCGACGACGAGAATAGATGAACGAAGTCTTGTGGCCGTAGTTCCCATTTACGCAGCTATAAGAATTAATAGAACCAGTAGTTACAGACCAGAAGACCGCTGGAGGCAAGCATCGAGGAAATGACGATAACTACACAAAAAAAATATTTGATATTATTTTTAAATAAAACATATTTTATCATATAAATTGTTTTTAAAGAGAGGCCGTCGCATTATTATCCCAACTTAAATTAATGGACTTAGATTAATTTTATCGCTTTAGTTAAACAACACCAAACGCGGCGTTGAATTCCGCCACTCAACACGTCGTCAAAATATTGCAGTGAACGGACAATACAATATCCAGTTGTCCTTATGAGGGTTTTAACGTGGGCTCTTGATTTATTGCTTCAATTTTTTCTTAAAAATTTTTATTAATTTCTTGTAAGTGGCCCTAACCAACGTTGTCTCGTATTTGAAAGGCGAGAAACAGCTAAATTCTATTCTAATAATTATAGAATTTACGCTTAATATAAGTTGTTTCATCATTCAAACTGTAAATGTGTAAAAAAATCCATGGACAGTTGTCAGGTTTATTTCACTTACTAAGAAACCTATATATATTCGTATCGTAGGTATTTATTCTATTCGTATTTCGTAAGGATTTCCAGGAATATTGTAAGTTCACTAAATAGAATGATAGCCACATGATAACTTTTTTTTAGGTTGTCACAAACAAAGTAACTCTAATGTGCTAATAATAGCTTAGTAAAAATATTATGAATAGATTAATTATTATTTTAATTCAAATGTCACATTAAAGAAAAATCCATTATGGATATCGTGTTCACACTGCTTGAAATCTATGTATCCCATCGGGGGAACGTTTGCTAAAATGAATTCAATGTATTCCCTATTAAACATATATTTTATAAATATACGATGATGAGGTCATTTGAGTCCTTTATAAGCACGATTGGCTTTGAAATTCTTCACTCGAGCTATAACTCCCAAATTAAGAAAAAGTCTCCAATATTTGGAATAAAAACTTTCTAAATATTTCTATTATTATACGTGATCATGTTTGGTTTTAGTGCAATTTATTTTTCTTTAGTCTTTTTATCATTTACTCTTTTGATTGAAAAAAATGTTAATGGTCAGGAAGTACAATTACCTCCAGGTTGGATTGATTTAAATATTTTATTTTTTTATATTCTTCTATGTGGAAAGTGTTAATTTAACAATAAAATATTACAGGCCAAGAATGTCAAATGACCCCTGTTATTCATGTTCTACAACATCCTGGTTGTGTACCGAAACCGATTCCTTCATATGCTTGCATTGGGAAATGTAGTAGCTATGTACAGGTAATACAAATAAATACTTATATGAAATAACGTGCATTTTACCAAGTGTTAAGACTCCGTTCCATTAAAACTTTTCAACAATTTTTCAACAAAAAACAATTCACAATTTTCTGTTAAATTTTATAATATATTCTTTCCTGTTGAGTGACGGAACTCAGCGCTGCACTTTGCCCCTTAATAAAAGCGAGGAAATTAAAATATTATTGAATGGAAATAGAACGCTCGACGGTCACACGCTCATGGCCCCTGCGCTAAGATAGGTTTAAGTTATTATTATTGCAGTTACTTGTATAGTTTTGGTAATACTGTGTTAAAGGTTTCCGGTAGCAAAATATGGCAAATGGAACGTTCCTGCAATTGCTGTCAGGAATCAGGAGAACGAGAAGCAACTGTAGTTTTATTCTGTCCAAAAGCTAAAAGTGAAGAGAAGAGATTCCGAAAGGTCATAGAGATTATTCATTATTTTGAAAAAATATTTTTTATTTTCATTTTTACTCTGTAATTCACATGTAATAAAGTACACAGCAGGGGTCTTGTGATATGACACTCCGCTCCCCATCTTCTACCGTATTTTGGACGCATTGAGGGTTGAGCGGCGGAACTCAACGCCGTTCTTTGCCTCGACACCAAGCGAAAATATTAAATATTTCATTTAATTAAGTCCACAACGTGTCGTGCTTACAGTAGCGCGCTTGTATACGTGCACAAAAAAATATTTTCTAACATATCTAGGAATTTATGTCTTCTCTTCCAAGCATGGAATAATAATAGACTATTCCGCTCACGCTTCCTGCTGGTTCTCAGATATCGGAGATGCCATTTAATATGTTACTTCGTATCTTTAAATATAATATTCAACTTTAATATGAACTATTAATAAAAAATATTTACAGGTGTCTACCAAAGCCCCATTGGAGTGCATGTGCCGTCCTTGTGGGTCCCTTGAAGAAAGTTCAATAATACCTCAAGAAGTTGCTGGATACGCTGATGAAACCCTTTTACAGAGCCATTTTAGAAAAAGTCTATAAATAATAAAAATATGACGATTATCAAACGAAAATGCAGCAGCTAATAATATAGCATAGTGAATCTGTAAATATGTGGCTGATATATTAAAATAAAATATTGAACTACAAAAATTTAGTTTTACTCTTTTATTATGTTTCATAAGAATTATATAATCAACATTACATTAAATAAAATTATTATTATTAAATCAGAGTTACCGTTAAGTCAAGATTTCCACATTCATAGGACGTATATTCAATCAATCAAAAGTATTCAATTAAAATTGAAATCAATTTATTTTTCGCATAGCAACACATAAATCGAATGTCAAAGTCGTTCTATGATTGTTTTGATTTCGTATAAAAATATCAGAAATCAACTTATCTATTTTATTTTTTTTACAAGGATAAAGTAGTGAAATTTTTTTAAAATGAGTCGTCGCAAGCGGGCTAAGGTATTAAAATAAACATCTTACTTACATGGCATTTTGTTTGTTTTTATATCAAGGTTATGCTTATTGATTTTAGGCAGAAAACCGCGAAATAGATGAAAAATTGAAACAAGATGATTCGGAATCAGATCAATCAGAAAAAAGTAAAATTGCCCCTTCTAGTCCTACTCCTGTAGCTGGCCGCCGAGAATCTTCTTCAAGTCGTACAACTGATTCTAAAAAAGATGAAAAACCTATTGTTATAGAGGAAACGAAAACTGAAGACATCGAGGAAATTAATTATAAAGAAATGCTTAACAGGTAACAGGTTCTGTAAAATTTACTTCAATTGCTGCCATACTGTCCATAATATGTCATTCATAATAATATTGTTTTCTTATTTCTTAGCTGTTTCTGATTAAGCAAATGGAACATAGTGTTAAAGCACTCTGTTCCTCATTTTCTGGTCCGTTTCCTTTCACTCAACATGCAATGTCTCTAAGAGATTTGGCATGTTGAGTGACAGGGGTGAAGGGAACACTGGTCTTTGGATGTGACCATAGCAAGGAAACGAAAATATTTCATGCTCACAATGGGAGACAAACCCACAACAGTCACATTTACAATCATATAAGACATTATAGTGGGACACCACTGCGCCAAAAAAACCACAATATTTTGAAAATAGAAATTTTTTAAAAATAGAATTGTTTTAAAATTTTGATAAAATTTTCAGCTTGGAAGGAGCAGCATTTCAATCAAGACTACCATTTGATAAAATGTCATCTTTGGAAGCAGAATGTTTTTCTGATCTACAGGGGCCATCAAGCCACACATTTGTTCAAATAAGAAATCGTCTATTAAAATTGTGGTTTGAAGATCCTAAAAAACAATTGACACAAGAAAATGCTGCACAGAAAATAGAAGTAAGTAATAAGTTATAGTTAGGAATGAATGCTTCTAAAGGTTTTAACCCTTAAGTGAATGATCTTTTTAAGAACATCAATGTAATTCTAATTTAAACATTGTGATATTTTTCACAGACCATTTATTAAAAAAACAGCATGAGAAACTTTTACCAGTACATGTAAGATAATCGTAATTTTTATAAAAAGTGGTCTGCCAAAAGTAACATTAATCATTAAGTAAGTAGTTAGTCTCTGTAGTGGAGATAGGACTATGGCTTAGATATATATGAGCAAGCGAGAATGCTATTTATTAAATATTTCTAATGATTTTAAAGTGTCATTTCAATCTGAGGGTAAAAGATGTTTTAGAAATTATATAAAAAGCCGACTGGTTGTGAATTCGATTCCCACTCAAGGAGATTAAATATTTATTTAGATTTCTATTTCCATTCCTTCGCTCTGGTGTTGAGGCAAAAGCGCCGCGTTGAGTTCCTCCATTCAAAATGCAATGTCTCCAGAATTTGGCGAAAAGGGAGGAATGGAGTGTATGGTTCTCTCTGCCTACCCTGTTGTGGGCAGGATACAAAATGTGAACCTGATTTGTATCAAAAAAAAGCTGATTTGTATAAAAATTATACATGTTAAAAAATGTTAAAAAAAGTTTTTTCTTTAGCCACCTTATAACGCCGATCCAGCCTTAGTGTTAAGGACTCACGCGTTTTTAGAAAGGCATGGATTTATAAACTATGGTATATATGAAAGAATTACACCCATACAGTCACCACCAAAAGGAAAACAAAGACCTAAAGTTATCATAATTGGGGCAGGTAATTTTTGTTTTGTTTTTCTTTTACTTGTTTTGAAAACATTTATATTGTAATAATTTGAACATAGCACAATCCACATCACTTGGAAATCATTGAATTGCTTTGATCAGTAAGCCATGTACTTTCATTAAGATATGTTGAAATTGTTATATGCATGCTAGAACTTTTTAGTATTTTTAGCATCTCTTTAGAGATTTAGAAATTTAGAGATTTATACAAATATTCAAATGAACACAGTTGATGTTTAAATGTAATGAAAATTGAAAATTTTCTTTGAAATATATCTATTAACTTATTATTTTATTTTTTAAACATTTATTACCTTGATCTCTGTCTATACATGAACTAATCGATCCATGAATCAATGTGAGTAAATCTTGTAACACAATTTTGAGTCAATTCTCTCTCTAATTTGATATGTACCTTTGGTCTTGGACATTTAAAATGTGTCATGTATCATACAGAACTCATAGTTATTTCTATGTAAATGAACAGGCGATCCAAACTGCAGGCTTAGTAGCTTCTAGCCAGTAACTAAATATGCAAATTTCAATTCCAGGAGTTTCAGGACTAGCTGCAGCACGTCAGCTACAGTCGTTTGGCTGTGAAGTGGTTATTTTAGAAGGTAGAGATAGAGTCGGTGGTAGGGTTGTCACTTATAGAAAAGGACCATATGTAGCTGATCTAGGTATTATTGATATTATATTTTTCTTTCAATTTTTTTAATAGCTTCATTTGTGACTAGAAAAGTGCGGCGTTGACTTCCGCCACTTGTTATTCCGAAATATATCTTAAATTGGAAGGTATGTAGGGTAGGGTGTTAATACTACGTTTTCTCTGTATTTACCATGCTATATGTCAGACAGTGTCAAGTTAAAAAAACGATTAAATTTTATATACAATTTATTAAATAAATTTATAATTTTTTAGGTGCAATGGTGGTGACCGGTTTAGGTGGAAATCCCGTTACAACATTGTCAGTACAAATGAACATGGAATTGCATAAAATTAAACAAAAATGTCCACTTTATGAAGCAACTGGTAACCAAGTGCCTAAACATAAGGATGAAATGGTAATGAGTTTTAACCTTTTGTAATAATATGTAATAGTATGTGCCAGTCGTGGCACAGGGGCACAAAGTATGACTGCAAACACGATTGGTTGTAGGTTCTATCCCTGCTCGTGGAAAGGAAATATTTTATTAAATTTATCGCTCTGGTATCGAGTCTAAAGCGCGGTATTGAGTTCCGCCATTCAACACGCCAATGCCTCCTCTAACACTCCCACTGCATTGCCTGCTGTGTACGGGATACAGCGTGAAGCTAAAATAATGCTATTTTTTTATATATCTTTATATTCACTCTGAATCGCGTTTACGTCAGGGTAGGCAGAGGTAATCTAGTAAATTTTAAGATACTCCATATGCATTGCCGAATTTTTAAGACGTGTTGAGCGACGTAACTCAACGTCGTCTGTGTTTTTCTTAAGACTTACTTAAAAGTATATAAAAGATGGAAAACTAAATCTTAGTATTTTAGGAAAATTGAAATCAAGTTGTTTTTGTCATTATTGTATGTGGGAGTAAGATTGATGCTATACCTAAGAACTCTCTTAAGAATTAAATATCTATATAATTATCTCTAGTTAAATAGCAGATAAATATAAAAGTTCTGATTAGCTGATAATTATGAAAAAGTAAAAAGAAGTAAGGACCGCGTGTCTGTAGTGTTTAGTTAAAATATATAAAAATAAAAAAAGTATGATGTTATATCAAGTGTATCATACCAACCAAATTAAAAAGATTTCCACGATTTTTAAAATTCGCAGATAAATGAAGAGAAATTGAATTAACTAACTGTATTTTACTGTATTTTATTCGCAGGTTGAACGTGAATTTAACCGCTTGTTAGATGCCACGTCTTATTTATCACATCAAGTGGATTTTAATTACTACAACGATACGCCGGTTTCTTTGGGACAAGCTTTGGAATGGGTTATTAAATTGCAACAGAAGAATGTTAAACATAAACAGGTTGTTAATCTTGTAACAAAATGTAAAAAATATTTTCTACTAGAGCCATCTGTGTCCAATTTATGTCATTATATATTTACATTACAATAAATGTCAGTCTTTTCTAAAGCGTTTACTGCGTATTATTTATTACAAGTATATATTTTATAGTTACACACTGTATATGCAGCTGGGTAGGCAGAGGGAACCAAGTGATTAGACATTTCGTTTACCCGTGTACCGCCCTATTTTAGAGATATGTGTTGAGTGGCAGAACTCAACTAAGGCTTTGTCTTCATACCAGAAAAAGGAAATGAAAATAATCAGTTACCCCGTGTGTTTATTTTTTAATTCTTTAGTCATTTTTATGCTTTATGAACCTGAAATATTCTATATATTTTGTATTCATACTTAGATTCAACATTTAAAAGCAGTCATCACTCTACAAGAAAAACTTAAGAATAACATTAACAAGTAAGTATTTTTGATACAGTTTTACATTGTTATTTACATAAATAAATAACAGTACACTTTGTGAGTCACGCGCAGAGACACAAAGTGTGCTGCCAAATCGACTGGTTGTGGGATCGAAACCCATTCGAGGAATGGAAATATTTAAGATTATATTTCCATATGGTCTTTCCCCATTTACCGCCGAATTCTGAAGGCATTGCGTGATGAGTGGCGGAACTGAACTGAAATGAACTCGCTGGCTCGAGTGGTGATCGAACGCACAACCAGTAAAAAAAAAAGATAGCTTAGTAGCTTTTGTTATACATTTATCAGTTTTCTGTATAAACAGCACATTTTTGTTCTAGAATGTCCGATGTAAAAGAATTATTAAAATCGATGAAAATTGAAAAGGAAGCTTTACTAGCACAGAAAGATAAAGGCGTGTCGGGTGACGCGAGCATATTACAAGAGTTCAATTTACGTAGACTCAACAGAGAAATGAATATATTGTGCAACGAATACGATTCTATGATGACTCAAAACAACAGTATTGAGGATAAACTGACGCATCTTGAATCTAATCCGCCGAGGTTGGTTATTTTTTTATTATATTGTTTTTTTAGATTTATTAGGGTTCCGTACGAAAATCACCATGAAAAGCGTGAAGCTACAAAAAATCATAATAAAAAATATTTTGTTACCCTTAAACTTTATTAAGCAGGGTAGGCAGAGAGAGACCAGTGTCACGGCCTTCCGTTTTCCACCAGTATTCGACAGATTGCGTGTTCAGAGGCGGAATTAAATACTACACTTTGTCTTCAGTTCTCTGAGCGGTGATCGAATCCGTTACGGATTCGCGTTTACAATCAGTCGCTGTTCCACTGTGCAAAGATGATCTCTAGAAGAGACTTATTATTTTAATTCAAATCTAACAAACGTGTTCGTTATTGTAGAGCATTATTTATTTTTTAAAACTTTTTTTTAAACTGTTTAAAACATTTAAGATGTTCTTTAAAATCGGTAAGGTCTGAATGGTTTTACAAACGTATAAAACTTGTTTATCATTAATTACGAAGAATCTGAAACAAATGGCTTTAACTTCAACAACAAAGAAACAATTTGGTCAATTGGGCTTAGTATCTACAAAATTAATTATCTTTCCTAATAAGTTAAGACTTACTGATGTTCGTGAAATTTAACTAAGTCTTTATGTGGATTTGCTTTATGAACATTGAAAATAATATTAAGGATTATTTTACATGATAATATTATGAATATAATCTATTTAAAAATAATAATTCGACTTCGAAATGCGTTTGCAATGTACTTTCTTTTACATGAAATTATATATATACGATTTTAATTTTGATGATTTACCATTAATATATATACGATTTTGGCACTTCGAGGATTTTTTTTGCGTCATGCTGTATCCTGCACACTGCAGGGCAGGCAGAGGGAATCTATTGTATATTATATTGTAGTGAATCTATTGTTTTGGCTTTGGCTTTACGCGATGTGTGACTGAACGGAAGAAAATGGAAATTTAAATATCTCTTTACCTGGAGTGGGGCTCGAACCCATAACTAGTCGATTTTGCAACACACTTTGTGCCCCTGCGCTTCCACTGGCCGTGGATAACGGAAATCTTAACACTAGGTTTATCTTCATTCTTCTACATTGCCGTGTGCGGGGATACAGCGTGAAGCTGATTTAATTTTTTAATTTATGTAACATATTTACAGCTCGGTGTATCTATCAGTGCGCGATAGACAAATACTGGACTGGCATTTTGCTAATCTTGAGTTCGCGAACGCAACGCCGTTGGGCAACCTCTCGCTGAAGCACTGGGATCAAGACGACGACTTTGAGTTTACTGGGAACCATTTGACAGGTATTTATTTACTGATTTATAATTAGATATAAAGGTTAATTTTTAGCTTTACACTGTATCTCATATTATCAGGGTAGGCAGAGGGAAACTAGTGCCAAGACAATCAGTTTGCCACTTTCCGATGTATTTTCGAGACATTGTGTGTTGAGTGGCGGAACTCAACGCCACGCTTTGCCTTGTTTTCATATCATGGGATCCATTTTAAGGCTTCAAAAAGACTCTAGAATTTTTTAATAAATCACGTCTTGTAAAGACACACATATATATACTTAAAATATAGATAGATGTTTTTATCGTAATTATCTATACTTAGTTAAACTTGTTGATTAGTTGATAATAACAGTTTGGATCGCGAAACAGGAAATTTATGTCCTGTCATAGCGTGCGATAGTAAACTTTCACAGCTAATACTGTCGGCAATTAACTTTGCTAATTTTGCAATCTACCAGGGAAAAAGTAAAAAATGTAATTTTTGAAACCACGCAATTAAAACTTAAAATTTATTAAAATATAAAATGAGTGCAATATGTGTATCCTGTGTGTACAGCGACATATATACATATATACACAATAAAAAAAATTAAAATAAATAAAATAAAAACGAAAAAAAAAAATCAGTCAGTGAGGAAACTCACCCTAGCTTTAAAAGAATACTTTTAAGCTAATTTTAAAATTTAAGCTAACCCCGAATGTTGATATGCCAAACAAACAAAAATATTATTATAAAAAAGGCACGGGCAATTACGAGCCCGTGGATGTAGTTACTTTTAATTTAAAAAAAAAAATATGTGTATGCTTGTACGTATAGTATAAATCTTTGCTCTATTTACTCATTCTGTTCATGTGAAATATATAATATATTGTAATCTTTCAATCAAAAAAGTAAGTAATAGCGCAAAACGGTATAAACAATGAATAATGATAACAATTGAAGACTTGCATGTGAAAGTGATATGTCGCTAATATCGATTTTAGAGAAAATTTTGTATACACTTGGAAAAAACATAAACGACTTAACTTTAAATATGTTCCTTTGTTTCAAAGTTGCATAACGTCAGACAGGAAACACGACGGTTGTGGGATCAATTTGCACACGGGGGAGTGAATTCTTTTCATTTCATCTCTGGTAACAAGACGAAGAATTGAGTTCCGCCACTAAATACGCATGTCTCATAAATTGGGCGGAAAGTAAGGAGAAGAGTGCCTTAATACTAGATTCACTATAACTTAAAGATGGCTATCTCTCATAGAGACCAAGAGGCGATAAATTAATTAAGGAGAAACACGGAATATCCTCCAGAATATATAATACACAAAACTTTTTAATGCAACCACCGGAATAGAGCTAATAACAAGAAATAAAATAGAGGCCGGTGTGACTGTAATGCGACGGTTGTTGGTTCGATTCCCACTCGAGGAACTGAAATATTTATTTACGTTTATATTTCTATTTTCTTCGCTCTGGTGTTGAGGCAAAGCGCGGCGTTGAGTTCTGCTACTCAACACGCAATGCCTCCATAATTCGGCAGAAAGTGGGGAACGGAGTGTCCTAACACCGAGGTTCCCTCTTCCTACCCTGCTGTGTGTGGGATAGAGCGTGAAGCTGAAAAAAGAACAAGAAATAACACTTAAATCCTTTTGTTGTGTAAAGGAGTATATTGCAATGCAAATTTAAAAAAAAATTAAAAAGCAGAAAAAGCACGGGCTATCAATATGAGTGGTGTGTTTTATATAAAAATAATAAAAAATAGTGCAATCGAATAGATATTATACTATTTTTAACCGACTTCCATAAGGTTTTTTTTAATGTTTACCTTAGAACATTTGACTCGGAGAATCGATTTTGATGATTCTGGAAAAACGCACCATTACCGCGCACGAGTTCCCACTGCCAGGATAGATATGAAATAATCAAATAGATTTTTATTAGTTACAAATTTTATGAGAAAAAAAAAATAATACATACATTAAGTTCAAGCGGATGCAGCCTTGAACGGGGCGCTAGTGCATACATATTTTACTGTTGAGCAATATGTATAATATAATACTAATTTAATTTTAAACAATTGCAATCAGTAAAGTAATTGCGCAAATTAGTTATAATGGCTTCTTTATTAAATTTCTTGAAATCCACCCTACAATGTCTGTAGTGTGAAGCTCTAGACATTTTCCTTATAAAATCATTCTGGAATCTAATCTGTAGCTTTAACATTATTTTCAACGATATTCCATATTTTCTTAATATTATCCTTAATTTTTATCATATTTCGATCTCTCCAGACAAACAATATGCATAAAAATACACTAAATTTTAACTTTACAATGTGCCCGCATGAATTACACAGATTCGCAGTGTAATATGTGAACTCAGTACTGAAATTGTAAAACTTTCTATAAAGTCCAAAGCTTTAAAGTTTTTAGTATATAGCAAAAGCTTTTAAAACGTATTCCAGTTTGCAAATAAATTAAATGTTTATTTCGATTAATATGCATGTTTTTAAATGCATGTTCTTGTAAAACTTCGATTATTAAAATGTTTCAATAATTGACCTTTCAATGAATTGATTATAATTTTCTTTCAAGCTAACGGCGCTTATATTTCACGTAATTTTTGCAAAAACTGGAATTATAATTCAATATAAACTAATACTAAAACGTTCCTCACATATTATACAAATACGTATTTTTTGTTCCATAAATTAAATATATCCTTAAACTGGACATACATTTAATTTAAATTTAGTATACGTACTTTTCGAGCAATACACTCACATTTATTTTAACAGCTACATTGTTTTTTCACAACTTCCTTATTAAAGCACTACACTGCTTGCTTGTAATATACATATGTTAGTATTTTGTCTTAAATTTGTAACACGATAAGTATAAAATGTTACGGTTAAAGCTCTTTAAGTGGGTTAAAGGTTAGCACATTAAGTTCATAAATCATGAACCAATCTGTGTCGACACTTGATCGATCGGGTAGCAAAATAAACGAGTCATCGCTTTAGCTGTAATTATAGTCATTCGTGTGTACACTAGAGGCAATAACTTCGATCAACTGCAGCAGGCACTCGTTAGAGGTTTGCAACAATTCCATCTACATGCAAGCAATATATTAACCATTGTGTCGCAAACAAAAGTTTCCAGTAGAAATAGTTTTCCTTAAAAGGACATTCCGCCTCTGAGCATGAGAAATATCGATAGATAAAATTGTATGTGCAGTGCGATGTTAATTATGAAATTATTATTTACCTCGGTATTTAATTTTGCTTTTTGTTTAATATTTTACAATGAACTAAAGCTATATTTACTAAAAAACACTGTTTTTATTTTAACTACGAGAATACTGGAATTATTTAAGACACGACAGTATACTTACATAACTTTGATATAGGTGCACCTTTAGATTTTATATATTCTTAATATACTGTAATTTAATTATTAATTTATACTTTCTCATTCAATTAACTTTTACGCCTACTAAGGCGTCTTATGCCATTTGGTTTATTTAAAAAGACATATGCAAGTTTAGCATTTTACGCTTATTATCATTCCCCCATATGCTGAACTTAAATAAAGTGAAAAACGAAAATAAAAATAGATCACGATTATTATATATATTTTTGTTGTTTATACTATAAATATTATGTTTCTTTACTCGATATCTTATATAGTACTTCAAGAAAAAATACTAAAATTCTTAACATGTCACAATAGAGCAAAAAAGATATAACCCTAATACATTTTATAAGATTGTTTTATTCATTAAAAAGGGTATCCTAAAAGTTCTATAACTTGACGGCTAACAAGTAACACGTTAGGTTAAACTTATTATCCACTTAGCGTTAACAATGATAATCATTACGTTCATTGTAATGATGCGAGTTGAGTGCAGGAAAGCATATATAGGTACACAACATTTTCATATGAAATGCTAGAAATAATGGTATTGATTAAAAAAAGTATAGTTAAAATATACATACGTATAGTTAGAAAAGACTATACACGGTTATATACACAAGAGAAAACCTTTCATTCAAGCACCTGAGGTCATGAGTAAGGTATTATTAATGTTCACCAATACAACATCGACTTGTAGCATTTGCTAGTGCATCGAAATCACCGTTATAACATTTTGAGTTATCAGGCATATTATCCATGTATAATTTCGCAGTGAATAGCTATTTCGAATCCCAAACAAGTTTGGACGTTGCCGTCCCGCCGTAAGGGTTCTCTCCGTTATGAGTGTGGAATTTTCGAATTAGTGCTTACTTGTGATCTTTAAGCGTAAGGCAGATTTTCGCTTCGAGCGATCGTTCGTGTCAATAATTACTATTATTTCCTGCCTCCCGTTTCCATCTTTCACTGTATGTAAATTGTCTTGCTTCTGTGAATTTTCTCGATAAGTATAACATAAATGTCATGAATGTACTTAATAATTTACCATATACATAAAATATATTTATTTGGGATTAACTCAGTAGTTTATATCATCATTGTTTAAATGTAGTTTGCGTACGCTCGTTGGTGAAACAGTCGTCACATAAACTGTAGGAACATATGGAGTGAGTCTGTTCACTGCTGGCAGTATTCAACCAGGTGATATGTATCGCGACACTCACGGGACGCCTCTTTGTAGACCGATGCGATGCGTGCGTTGTCGGCCATAATTCTTATTTCAATGTTCAGTGTGGGTAGTTGAAAAATGACATCTTGATTGTTGCGCGTTATCCTACGTATGAGAATGTCGACTCGGGCAGTGAGTCGCGTGCAGCGCCATTGTAGAGCCTCGGAGCCACAGGCCCTACAAATTGAACGATTGTTAACCGTTCCATGAAACGCTATCGTGACTCGTAGAATTATTATATTTACCGGGATATCGTATTTTGTTAGGCCGGTACTTTATGCATAAGGTTTGTTTGGTTGCATGCTCGAGTCCGCATATTACGTCAAGAACTGGATTAAGTTTACGATTGAATTTAAATTGCTGCTCGTTTACAAGTACAGTAGTTATCGGTGGATATAAATTTATGATATTACGTTCGCGATTACGATTCGAGTAACCAAATTAATTTTTGAGATTTTTTATCATCAATGCGTAAATCTTCATTATTCCCGTATCACGCCGTAGGTGTGTGTTTAATTTAAATATTGTTCGTGGAGTAATAAAATACATTGACACTAATTATACATTGAGTATTCTTAATTTTGTTATAAAGGTACATATAAATTTATATGTTTTACCAATGAAAAATGATACTCAGGCGAGTCCTCGCGGTGGCCTTTACGAGGGAATGATAGTTTTATAGTCAGGCTCGCAGCGGCAACAAGTTTTTGATAAGACCACGCGTGAGGCAATAATGTATGAGATACAGCTGAGACTTATACCTCATTTATCACGCGCTCTATGAATAAAATATCTGGACGCAGTGCCTTAAGAACTTATTCAGTAATAAGTTTTAGAGATATGTGCGTTAAGTATATATGAATAATACGAATATAGGTGGTAAAGTAATCTGATTAAATGTAAATTGCTCTTTATTCTTCTTATGTAATTTGCTCTTTAATCTTTTTTTAAGCAGAGGAAGCTTAGTGTTAAGACACTCCGTCCCCACTTTGTAATGAATTAAGGAGGCATATCGCGTTGAATTTTGGAACTCAACGCCACGCTTTTGTCTCGACAACAGAGCGAAGAATTGAAATATTAGATATTTCACTGTTGCGCTTTCAAGCAACGCCATTGCGCCATAACTAGTCTCTTGTACATAAATTGTTACGTGTGTGCATAAAAAACCTTTGATTACTTTTGTACCCGAACACCTACCTATATTGGGCATAATTTTGACGTAAGTACATGATAGTAATTTTAATAACACTTTTGAACTAACCATTAGTTCAAAAATATGAGGACGTAGATCGCGACGGTTGCCTGCGAAGGCGTCGGGGGCGTGGATGAATAGAAATGAGACGACGAATGGCTCTATTAATACTCCATTGTTCCCTCTGATCGTTGAGTTGCGCAAGCGTATACATTGTTCGTCTTGTGGCTTTCACGAGTTTTGCTATAGTTCAGTGACGTCATACTGCGACCTAAATGCTTATCGTGTTAGAAGTAATTTGCATTTGCCGAAAGCTACAGTATGTTGAAACAGTAATTGCTATGGCAAATCCTTTAATTTCTTATCAATACGCCCGTAAATGTTGTTATTAGTGCTGTGGAGGTGTTATTTCTTTGCAAATTTCTTTAACAAAGCAGCCATTTTTTTTGTTAAGATAAATTAATTATTATTATTGAAAGGATGAAGGTTGTGACTGTAAACGCGACAGGTTTTAGGTTCGATTCCTACTCGAGTAAATGTAATCTTTAATGTTTACATTTCTTCGTTTTGGGTAACCAGCCAAAGCGCGGCGTTGGGTTCCGTCATTAACGCACAATGCTTCCAGAATTCGGCAAAAAGGGGATAACAGAAGTGTCGTAATAAGAACGGAGTGCCTAAATAATAGTTGCCTAAATAATAGATATAGCGGGGAGCTAAAAAAGATGTCGAGATTCCTTATAGAATGGACGCATGCATAGATATGTCTTAGTTAAACCTGTATCTATGTATTTACATATAATATTAAATAATCATAATACGAGTATAAATTTAATATTAGGATTACGACACGAAATTTTATCCGATGTACAAAATGATATCTAATTGTAACCGATAGGTTTCCTTATAAATCTTCGAAGAGAGTCTCATAAATTGCTCAGATATCACGCAGCGTCTATTGAAACAAGCGTTGGAGAAGGGTAAGAGGCTTAAAAGTAACTAGCACATCGCGATAAACCGTGCGCCCTGTTTGTGAAAAGCGACAAATATGCTATGCGCGTTCAATTGGTGCGCTTTGTGCTTCTAATTGACAGGCGTTTGATAGTATTGGTAACACACATCGCTTGCGATTCTTTGCAATCAAAATTTATTATTATATATACATACATACATACATATATATATATATATATGAATATACAGAGATATCAGATTAGTTAAAAACATTACGAGAGTGCCTTTAATAATGCAAATTAAATTTTACACACGAACTGAACATGAACTTCATTTTAACCGAATAATCGCACTCGTTCAAATTTTGATTATTCAACGTTAGTTTATTGGGCTTCAGCATTAACTTTCCGTTCATTGTTAAAGTTGTAATCCTCTTTGTGAACCCTAATTGAATTTACTGTTATGCTAATACTCTGATTTCCCATCTTATTTCGTTAATAGAGGTCTGTGGTAAACCAATTAAAGGGAACGCTTCTGGATTACTCAACTTTCGGTATAAGGATAGTTCGTGGGACTGGTATGTTCTATATCTGATGCCAAACGATCATTTAATCTTTAGTATAAACATTTATTAAATTTAAAATGTTTGTAAAATGATACTTGATTATTTTAGTTAAATTGATATATAATATGTATTCATTCATATACATCGTTGACTAAAAGTGGATTTTTATGAACGAATGGTATTATATTTTTGCGTACTTGAGCATCCTGAATATTGAATCCGTACTCATAACGGATGTCATAAGTATAGGCCAGTCATATTTGGTACCATTAAAAACCCAAGTAATCAACTACTTTATGAGTTTTATGGCGAGCTAGTGAAGCATCACACTTTGTGCTACGTATAATTTTCATTAGGCGCCAAGTTGAATTATGCGATAGTGCATACATGCTGGTATATGTACATTGTTTTATTGCGCATTTCAGAGGTCTCAACATTCTGTCTGTAGACTCTAATGGTGCCTTATTGCGGTTTTATAAACGTTGTTGCGACCTGTATTACATTCCACGAGCATCTTGTACTGTCGTCTTCTGAAATATATTGCCATGAATTGAATTTCTACGTAGGTGGCGGCTATGATATATGATAAACAACTTAAAATATGTAGAATAGAGCGTATATATGTCCATTTTTCATAGGTCTCAGCTTAGTCCTGTACTTAGAACTAATCATATTTTCACATTGTCTTCATTGTCATCTAACATAATTTGTATTTAGAGAGAGATACCTTATAGAGGTTTTATAAAGTTTCATGTTCTCATTTTATATAATTATTGTATATATAGGAAAATTCTTAAAAAGAAATTTACGATATCCCTAAATCCACGCTGATAGCTTCACAATTTGCTCATGCTGAAAGCGGCCAGATGTTGCCTAGAGTGCAAAATGAAACACGTTAGCGCTTCGCTTGACGTCAGTTCCCTTTTTTGTCACGCCGCCTGTGGATAGCCATTTATCAACTTTTTACAGAAATACTTGTTTTAATTTATGCTTAGTAAGTTCCAAGCGCTATCACCGACCTCATTTGCGGCTACATAGATATTTATGCATGCCAGACGAGAGCTGGCTATGCTTTGCTTTGTATATATATTAGAAATACGTATATTTGATAAGAGATGAGGGTAGGAAAATGGGATTTTAGTAAACTTTGCTATACATTCATAAGGACAGATAAATTAAAACAACGAAGTGTATTTTCTGCCTAACGTAAGAATATGAAGACGAACAGTAATATGAAAACATGAATTTAAGAATCCAAGCCATTGTCGATAAATTGGACTTACAATTGCTGTAAATAATTATTTATATGTAATTAAATATACATTTAATTACTTGACAGATGAATTATGGTTTATATGGAGGAATGTTTTTAAACACTGCCGCTGTAATTACTTTTGATCTTCCATTTCATATATCTGATACGAAAATAAAAAATTGCTCGCACTGTTCCGTTAATTAAATTGAGATTTTTAATTTACTCAATTACGTTTTAGAGTTTTACCAACATGTATGTGAAGGCTATATTACGTCTTAATCTGGATTGATTTTTTAACTCGTGCTCTATATGTAAATAGTCGGGTTGTCAGAAGGCACTCAGTGTTCAGACACTTGTCGTCACCGTGGAAAACGTCCCTTTTTGTTAAATTATGTGTTCAAATCATTATGTGTTAAGATAATCAGTAAAATAAAACGGAGGTGTCCGACTGTCTACGTCTGCCTTGCCTCGTTGAATTTGAGAGTTCCCTGCAAAGTTATAACTTGGGCCACGCCGCAAACTGCTTGCCAAAGGACAAATTCCGCTTATATTAACTTTTGTTCAGAGTAAATTTCACTTCAGCCATGTGGCCACTGCACTTTCAAGTGGCAAAGTTCTAATCTCGTTCACTATTCTATACCCTCCATGTAGAGCGTATTCACTACAGACACGGTTTTCTTTAATGAAGATATGAAAACTTTACAAAGTTTGTAATATAACGTCCAAAGTTGTTCCGTTTCTAAATGCTATGAAGGTTGTGCTTTACGATGTTGATTTGAATTGTATAGAAAAATGCGATAAGAACAAATAGTAGTTATGTTTATATTATTCATGCTGTTGTTTTCAGTGTGTTTGTCGTACTTGTGATTCAGAGATCTAATTTCGATACAATTATGTATGCAACGTCATCGTATGAAGCTTACTAAAAGGGAGCACTTAGCCACAACGTAATTCCGGTAAAAGGTTCCTCGGTTGCGCCGTACATTCTCTTAATGTTTATTTGAGCGAAAAAGTTCGACGATCATTAACTCGATTGGAGGTTAATGAAACGCGCTCGATTTAGAACATATCCGTCGGATTGCAGTGATGGGATAAAATCAACATGTTATATTTACATCACGATGACATTTTTTTTATTATTTTGTTTACCCAGGGAAGGTGTTTAGATGTGTCAGCTGATAACGGCCATTTTTATAGCATTTTATAGTACACCATAAAGCTCCATATTAAGTATTTTCATTAATTTAGATTCATCTTGACATGTTTTTAATTAATTTACTGAAGCGTTTAGCGTGTGATTATGAGAAATATAAACTTGAGTTTTTATGGTCTTAATTATTACTAATATTTTGTATTTTTTTTTCTTCCTACATCTTTTTGTAATTATCATTATTCAACTAAATCAAAAAACTAATATACAAAAATATAACACCATAATAACGTTTTATATGTAAAGGTATAAATGTCATTTAAGCAACACACGGTCTCTGTACTTGTGACTTGCCTCTCTAAAATATGTAGCAATAAAGGCGAGTTGGACAATATCCGGACATGTTAGGATTCGTTTATTGTCCCGGTACTACGTGTTTCGGCCGCTGTCTTACAAATCGTCGTCGTGCCGCAGATTTTAATACTTACATGTGGCGTATTTATCGGTCCAATTTTGTTTGTATCTCAAAAACAATAATATACATTATGTACTTATAAATGACGCCGTTGTAGAATTAGGGTAACAGTAGTTGTGGGTTCAATTATCGATAAGCATTCCAGTCTCAGAAAAAACGATATAGGAAAGGAATCAAACAAAATACATCTCTTTGTTAAACGTACGTTACGATATTACATACATAATGCTGTTTTATACTTTGCTTCGATATCATTATTGCAGATACTATCTTATTTATAACAAATTAAGAAAAAGCTTTGGAACATTTTGCTTTCTTGAAAGAAATTATACGGTATTTAAGAAGTTCTGTATATAGACATTAATGAATAAATATCTCTATTTATGCCTCTCGGCAGTAAGGTTACCAGTACATTACGTGTAACAGATTTGCTCTTATTTATCTGCAAAATAACTTTCGTTGTGACTCGTCCTCTAACAAGTGCTACTCACTAGTTCATTGAAAAAGAGCCGTCTTTTATAGTCGTCCTTTAATTGTTGCACCATCCACACTCACCAGTGATTTACGAGTGAGTTGTTAAATAGATATTTTAAAAATTATTTGTTTACTCTTACTTTCTGTTAATTTTAAACAACAACAATAATTTATTGCGTGACAGCCTTTTTGTATATTTTTACTCATTTTAATGAACAATGTTTTTTCATTTTACTAAAAGTGTAAATGTAAAAGAATTTCATAAAGTGAGTAAAAGAGTAAGAAAAACGTCACTGTAATAAGTCTTTCAGAAGCAACACGGCTTTCGACTTAACCCAAGTCGGTCTGTACCTTCGAAGAATGGAATTATAAAGGCCCTCGACCATTGAGTGCTGTAAGCGCATTATTGCATGGCACTAGTGGCTCGCGGCTCGGCGCGACGCTTTTCGAATGTACAATGCCCCTTAAGCTCCACACCGTATTTTCGGAGTAAGTGCTTTGCTAGGCGAAATGAAAACTGCTTTTTGGTTCTTATTCAGATGCGAGGTGCGATCCTCACTTCCTGCAACGGTATTATCATATACGCAAGAGTAGGGTATTTCATAAGATTACTGAATGTAACCATGATAAATGGCAGTCTTCTTTTGTAGGTATATATCTATATGAAATACAACTATATAATATAATAGAGTTACTGCAGAGTAATGAGATACAATAAGTTTGATCTCAATGGATTAGTTAATGTGAATATCCTGGTTGACAGATGGTAACGCCCAAATGCAAATTGTATTGTCTTGAGCGTGTCCCGGGTTGGTCTAGGAGTGTGTCGGCGGCCTACGCAGCGCCATCACAATGGATATTAACTCCGCGATATTATAATGCCTACCGAGACTGATCTATCGTACCCTCTTTGTAATCTGTTGATTACCGAACCAACTTCGCGCGTACTGCACAATTAAGTTGTTGCGCATATGTTCAAATAATTTTAGGAGCGTCCGACTTACTTATAAGCAATATTAAATTCTTATTTCTTTAGCTTCACGCTAAAAAACCTATTTGATCTGTGCTGAGGAAATGAAAGTAATTCTTTATTATGTTTAATATTGGTCATTCATACATTCATTCAATTTTCATTCAATTCGTATTGAGAATAGACTTGACTCTTGGTTTTGTCTATCTAGAGTGTTAAATAGGATAATGCGAAAAATAGAAAATAAAAAACATTTTTAAGGAAAAGATACAATGGGCGTTATATATGCATAAACGTATTCTAAGAAATCCAACTTTAAATATAGATTTTACAATATGTTTAAGTGCTTAATGTTAATGTGTTTTGAAATTGTAGAGTAACTGTTACTGTCCTGGCATTAAAAACGTAAGTTTCCCTGTTGTGCAATTGATTGTGTTGCTCTCGTAATGGTACCCCATCAACTGATTCAATAGAGGCTTTCGATGTAAAAAGATCACGCGATTGAGACGTTGCCGTTTTACGAAATAATGTTACGTCACTTTCTATTATGACGTCGCATCTATTTCTTCCGCCTAATGTCTAAAAGTATCTAAAAGTAAAAAGTAAACACGTCAGAATCTTTACTGTTTTTGTATAATTTTATATATACTTCATTTTCAATAATAATTTTAAAATACTTCATATGTAAAAACACCCAAATTCAATTCTTCTCAAACTTGAGACATATTTTAATATTATAAAAATAATATATATATTGTAATTACGACTACTGAAATTACGAAGAGTGAATATATAAAATATTGTCATCCGTCAAATTATATCCGTCATTTTCTGTTATTTTCGTTAACTTTTAATGATTCTGGTTATTTTGGTTTTGTTATATTTTGTATTGTTTTTGTTATTTTTATTTTTTCATACTTTAAACATCAGTAAAGCTGGACCAAAAAAGTTGGACAAGTAACGCTCGTATCTTTTTTCACCGAAGAAATAACGATCAAAGCAATTTCCAATGAATTCATTGAAAAAAAGCGACTGTTATTATTGTACTTAAACATGTGGAAAAAATGTGGCCGAAAAAATTTATAATAGATATATTCAGTTTTATTATTCTCATATTTATGTAGCTGTTAGTAAAACTTGTGTATTATCATAGTATTTTTTTGCTATTCTTGTTGTTTACAAATGTCTTATATATATATAATTACAATGTTTGAGATAAAGCTATACACTACATATTTTACATTTCAAAATAATTAACTATTAATCTTATTAAATGTTAAAAATATATGATTTATTTTAATATTTTTTTATATAGACTATTTAATATACAACCTTTTTTGATTATCTGAGTTTAGAAAATACTATACAATATAAATATTGTAGTTGCTTATTTAAAAAACCTCACGGTAAACGTATAAATTAAATAGAAATAATAAACTTAAATAAAAGTTTGAGAAACGGTATTTCCTTGTTTATATTTTGTCTCGTGCCATAATGAATAGGGTAAAATACTCTATATTAATGATTTTATTGAGTTTATATAGTACATTATGTAAATTAGAAGAATTATTTGTTTATAATAAGTAAATTTTAATATTTTACTTTTTTTCTTTTTTCTAAGTATATATACATGTAAAGGCATATAAAAGCAATACTTATTAGATGTCATGACCGAGTCGCAGAGCTGGATCTGTTTACACCTTCCTATATCCATTAAGAAACTGTTTTTATTGGTGTCAGAAATGGTTGTGAGATAAAGAGAAATATGTCGTGTTTTAAATTGAGTTGTAAAACGCTGTACCCTTCTCCTGAGGGTACGATCATAAATCGGATTTCTATTGGGGTCGTAAGCGTTGCCGGCCGCTCGAGCAGACATCACACTGACATGTATATGGTTATTAGCGGACAAACTTGTAAATTTTCTTTCAAAACTACATCCAAGATTTTTATCGTGGCACCAGCGATAAGACGACGGGCCCGAGTCGAGTGGACGCGACACGGAGATCATCATACGCGCTATTATTGTCACCGCACATTTTTATATCCACTTATTTGCCATTTACGATTGATTTAAAGCCGTTCTTTGCATAATATTACAAGGATTGTCGATTATCTTACATTCATATAGGGACGATTGAATTTTAAATGACTTGTTTTGTAAAATTATTATTTGGTTAAATTAAGTTTTTTATTTTATATTCTTTTGCGAAAATGTTTACAGAAAAATGTAGCTGTTTTTATTAAAAGATAAGATATTGAAAAGAACGACAATTTAATGGTATTCTTTGCGTGCTTTATTGCAATACTGTTTAACCTTACCGAGGTCAGCCACTCCTACTGTCAGCGACTAGATATTAAAAATGTTAAAGTAGCAATATTATTATTATTATTACACACTAAATTAAATTTATTATTACACTATTAGATGCTCATATTTTGACCTCATAACCTTTTTTGATCATTATTTATCGAATATATTATACAAATCTACATATTGCCGAAATATTAATTTGCTAATTATAGCAGTGGTCATAAGCATAAACGCTATTTAAATTATCTTAAATGTAGGAGAAAATCGAGAGATAATGAAGTGGGATTTGGTTAGGTTACTAAATGAATTATGAAATTTGGCAGCTAGGATCTACAGGTAGTACTAGTTCAGGAAAAAATCTGTAAACTATACATTTGTGGTTAAATCCCAAAAAATAGGCTCAAAAGTGGCAAAATTTGGTATTATAGTCGCTAGTTCAAGTTAAGTATCAGATAAAAAGGTTCTGAAGAAGCTAGGCCTGAATTTTAGAAAAGCTCGAGTCCTCCAATTTTTGTACGGAACCCTCGGTGGGCGTGACCGATTCGCAACTGTCCCGTTTTTTCTTTTTTATGTCTATTAATATAACTACTCTCCAAAAGTGATGTCAGCTTAATTTTTCTACAGTCGTGCATTACGTACTAAGACTTAAAACATACTACATTTTAGTTACCTGACTTTGCTTCAGCTATCTCTTCATAGCACCCACCGAATATTTATGCTCTATATATTTCACCCACTGAGATCCGACAAAGCGCGACTCGCCTGACGCCTGGATTAATATGTAACTTTAAAGTTATCTCCCGCCACACTATGAACTTAATAATATGATTTGTAAAAGTCATATTATAGAACCTTCTTGTAGATTAGATATATACGTGCAGGGTTTGGGAATTGAAATTATAAAATTTTGTATACAATATTTTATAATTATTATAATAATTAGCTTCACGCTGTATACCGCTGTAGGCAGACGTAATCTTTTGTTAAGACACTCCGTTTTCCATTTTCTGTTGAATTCTAGAGGCATTGCGTGTTGAATGGCGGATATCAACGCCGCGCTTTGCCTCGACATCAGTACGAAATATATAAATTCAAATAAATATTTAATTACCCCGAGTGCGGATCAAGCCCAAAACCAGTCGGGTTTACAGTCATACACTTGTGTCTCTGCGCGACGACTGGCCTCGATACACAATTACAACAAAAATACTCAATTTATAATTTTAGAGTAAATGAACAATTGAGAAAGCCCAAGAAGGTGAGTTTTTGCGTCGGTGGTCTGTCTCCCTTCGAGCACCTGTACATCTCGCTACGAACGCACGCGTCCTTCGATAATGAATACGAGTTAATTAAATAACATTAGCGAACATTGGCGCCTGCACACGACGACAGATCTGGACGACGATAGCCATGAGAACGCGGCCCTTAGTTAAACAAGCCGTGTATCACGAATAGATTATCCGTTTATTATTCTGATCCCTGTCAGAAGATATTAACAACAGGGTTTCAGCTAGATAAATAAACAGTTTCTATGGGATTTTTTTAAATAAAATATAAATATTAATGTGGTTATTTTATTTTCGCAATTAATTATCCAAAAATGGAAACTGATACTCTAATGATATTCTAAATACTTATTTCTTGGTCGATATTGGATATCTATTGTGCACAGAAAAATAGTTCAGTAGGAAACTTATAAGACAAAAATAATAAAACAGTTATCAAAATTAAAACATCCACTCCATTGCATGTTTTTATTCCAGACCAACCAATATTCGGGGTCGCAAATATTGGCCAAATTATGAAATATTTGTATTTAATGGTGTATTACTGATTTTATAAAGTACACAGGCATTTTACTAAAATAAAATAAAAACAACAACATTTTTTGTACTCTTATTTCTCGGGCCGTTGTTTAGACTGAAATCCTTTTTCTAATGTCTAATTGATCGAAGCTCTCAACATATTTCTCAATAAGATTATCTATTTAGGTGTCTAATTTATACAACAATTCAATTAAATAGCAAAACTTGAAATTTTTATCATAAATCTTTTAAGTATTTGTATCTTACATAGAGAAGTGACCGACGAAATAAATATACAAGTCTGCGTTTACTAGTCTCTTGGGCAGAACTCCGATAAGCCACTGCAAGTACTAATGCTACTAAATAAAATCTTATCGTAGCAGTGCTTGCTATCAGGTTGCGGCGTCTTGTATAGTCAAGGGGAAATTGTGAGTGCCAGCCTCTAGCGACTATACGTTCCTTTAAACAGAACTCAAAATAAGTTATTTTCTTACACATCATCACTAATTCTATATATATATATTATATATCGTATTCGTATTTAGTCATAATATCGAAAAGTAGTCTATAATAAGTTCAAGGCGCAATCCTGAATTAATAATAACAGTAACAGTAGCTGGATAATAGGTGTATAGACGTTGCCGATAGAGTAGGAGGGAAATGATTTAATTATTATTGGTTCTAAGTTATTGTTAGTATTCAATCTATATATATAGATATAGTCAATTTCTAATGTTCTTTTGATTTGAGTTCTCTTATCACAAAAATAAGCTAATTCATTTAATTTATTGCGTGTCATGTGTCAAGAAGCTTCATAATGATATTGTAATGATGTATTGTTTCAGGTAAGTGGGCGGCGTCGAGCTTCGGTACAATGCTTAAGCAACCGATACAATTTCGGGCCACGATGAGGCAATAGGCAAAATATAGCATTCTGCTGACATCGGGAATACGAGGCTGCCCTTTAAACTCGTTAAAGGTTATTAATACACGATTTTGTCCCCGGGTCGTCTCTAATGAACACGATTGACATTAATCATTTATGCTAATTTTTATTGTAAGCTATAAGTAAACGATGTTTTACCTCTGATAACGCGAGAAAGCAATTGGATCCTGCGCTTTCATTGTGTTTGCAATAATCTAGCGTATCTCGGGGACTCGTGTCGGAATGCTCGGCTTATTTTAATATTTAATAACTAAGGCAAGTAGATATCGTCTGCTTGCGGGCGTTTTTCGTTTTTCTGTTATCATGCTGCTTTTGTATCATGGTACTACTCTAGCTCCTTTTTCTTAATCAAGCCAGTGATCGCTGCGAGTGGTCAGTTATTTGTATTTACGGCATTATATTTTATCTGCAATGGTTTTGCATAACAACATTTGTTACACGGCAACTAGAGGGATAATGGTTGAACTCATTATTTTTTATCTGAAAACAAAGGTACAAAATACACTTCATGCTTTTTACGATAGCAGAGTTATTGTTCAACTTATTGTATGTAATTGCTTCGTATATTTTCACTCTAATTTATGTTAAATACATTAAACCGAGAGCGAATGAGATTTCGGTTTTATGCGATAATGTGAATACACACTTCAGACTTACAATATAAATTTTGCCAATTGAACAACGCAAGATCATTTTAATTTGCCATTGTTGTATGCGTCGATACATTTTATTTTTATAAACTGCTTTCTGCCCTTATCTGTATAAACAACGGTGACGTGAGTCTGATAGACGCTACAGATAAAAGGCGTGCCCGCAAACTCACCCCGGCAATTTACCCATTTTTTGAAACATCGCCAGCTATTTATTTGCCGACTTTTCTTTTCGCATCGTCGATGTACAGCGATTTTATCGTTTATAATTCTTACCTTATACTTTTGATTAAACAGGAAGAATTTAATATGGCGCAGCAATGTTCGGCTCAATTTTCTTACAATTGTGAAATGAGGCTGAAATGCTCTACGTATTTATGAAATTAAAATAATTCGGCGTTCCTTTTGATTGCGTTTATATACGAGTATATATATGTAAAATAACAGAGTATTTACATTTTTGTTTAAGCGCTATAGACTTGATTTACTTGCGTTCTTTAATTGTATCCACTTTAATTTTGTAAAAATAAATAAATTAGTTTTAATATGCTATTACATATTGTACACAAGATATTGGGTACACAAGAGTAATGACAATTTACCAAATAGGACGTGTTGTTAAGTTGTTGAAAAATTATATAAAACAGTGGTGCGTGACTTTGTAATGTGGTGAAGGCGTTTCTGCTATGGCCGGTAACTTCTTTATATCCTTGGGAAAAAATAAATCATGTCTTTATTCTTCTAACAATGCTTAAAATAAATATGTGTTTTTCTTGTAACATTTTTTGCACATGTGTTTTTGCATTGTCTAACCTTAATTTCTATACAAATATATTTTATTTATATATACATAATTACTAAACAAATATAATTTTTATAATGAAATTACAAACTTTATGCAAGCTTTATAGATTCTTGAGCATATACAAATTGTTTCTTACAATACTACATACGTATATCATGAGTACATGTATTTTGACTATTATCAAACAGATAATAGATTATATCAGTGACATTTTTCTTTTCAATTTCCTTACGCACCTCCTGTCAACTGCTTGTGATCTTGAATTCGTTCGATCATGAAAATATATTGCTTCGTTCGAGAGATCGCTATCGCAGAACTCCTTAATCGGTTTTCTTTTATATGAAAATGGACTTTTGGATTTATTAGGCCATTTTGGTTGCGTTCAGGTTGCGCAAAACGTGATATATGTCTATTCCGATTGAAAATTGCACACTAAACAAAAATCCATGCTCTAGCTCCATATTTTAGTGGCGCCTCGTGAAGCCGTTAAAAATATTGGCTATGAAAGAAAATTGCTTCGGGTAAGTGCGGTTGCGTTGATTTCTTATTTCGTATTCATTGTGCGTTGAAATGGATCAGAAACTTTCGGTGGAAATTTCGTTATGTGGTCTGAAATAAAAATATGTAAAGTATAAACATGTAATATATCTTTTTACGTTTGCAAAACTACTTATTTTCAAATATAAATACCTACGTAGTAGAAATTTTGTATAAAATTTAATCTTATTAAATAAATTTAAACAATAATAATAAATTAATTTTAATTAATTAATATTTTCTTATTTTATTTCATAATTATTATTTGTATTTCATCAATTGTAGGTAATCAAAGTTAGTGATAGCGTCGAATGGATTGCACGCAGGTCGTCGTATGTCTTCATAAGGAGTTAATTTAGCGAGTCGTGCGCGATAAGGCGACACGCATGCGATCGGATCGGCACTGCGTGTTTCGACGCACATTGTACATCTTGCACAGGGCTAAAGTTTTTGGTGTTTACAAGTTTTTATTCGGACATGCCTATGCTTATTACATTAGGAATTATCTTACTTTTAAGTAGGTACCTACGTATGATCAAGTACCTAAATATTTATAAATATATATTTTCCGATAGACGCACTTCCCTTACTGAATTTCATCTGAATTTCCAACAATCAACATATTTACAATACGGTCGACGAGTCGTGGCCACCCTTGTATATTCGGCAAGAAAACAATTAATCAAAAGAAAGAAAAAACTCTAATGTCAAGTCTCGGTAGCTATCTATAGCAAATTCCCAGACAGTCATGACTCTTCCATCATACTATACCCAAATTATACTGTTAATACATAAATAAAAAAAATATACTTTAATCATGTTGTTTAAATATTGCTTTTACGAAAAATCTTAAGCGTAATAGTGTGCATTATTTTATTAATGAAACTATTGTACGTAGAGTACGTCTAAAGTTTTTGGTGGATTAATTTCGTATTTTATAATTTTTAACTATAAATTCTTCGAAATAACGAATTTAATCGGTGTAAATTTAAATTTCTTTATAAGGCCACTTTAAGTATAACAAGACAGCTCCACATGATATATTCAATGTGTGTTACCACTCGCCCACTATTCGCGTGCAACTTGCGTGGGACGTGCGTTTCTCTAAATTTTCACATGCCGCGTCTCATTCATTCCTTATAAAGTTTTATCTCAGTACTTTCAATCGAATAAATTTTTAGGATTCCATACTTTTTTAAAAGATATCTTTGTTGTATGTCTGTCCTGACCACTTTCATCGTGATTGCGTGGAGTTATCAAGCTGACAATAATATAATATATTCAGATCTAATTCAATTAATCCCCGCTTATCAAATCCTATAGTTATTAGTTGACCAAAAATTATACAATTTAGTAAAGGAAGATAATTTCTAGTAAATTTTTAGGTACCATAGAAGGAGGATGGAGGCCGTCATGGCACAATGGCACAAGGGTGTGACTGTGACGTTGTGGGCTCAAGGAAGTGAAATATTTATTTACATTTATAATGCTATTTCTTCGCTCTGGTGTCGAGGAAAAACAGGGCGTTGAGTTCTGCCTCTCAACACGCAATGCCTCCAGAATTCGGCAGAAAGTGGGGAACGGAGTGTCTTAACACTAGGTTCCCTCTGCTTACCCTGCTGTGTGCGGGATACAGAGTGAAGCTGATCATATATCATAGAAGAATAAATTACAAAGTTATATTTGTTTGCGGTCGTATATACTAATTATGTACGAAACTTAATTAGTGGTTACGCCCGCAAAGTTAAATTGTGACTTTTATAAGTACTTTCCGTTAACATACGACCATGAAATTGGTACGGAATCATCGGTGGGTGAGTCCGATTCGCAATTGACCGGTTTTTGTCTGTACACATTGCACAATGATTGTTATGTTTAATGAAGCTTATTATTTTAATTGTATAGTCCTTTTTATATATAGTCAGTTAAATTAATCTTTAAAGCCTCATTAATTTACAATGTTAAATAAAATTCTAATACACAACAACAGATTTGATAAGTATATTTTATATTAAATACATCTCTGACTATAATAGCGATGGTTGTGGGTTCGATCAAATTATCCATATGGATATATTGGATGGTATTATATCAGGTATATAATTTCCATTACTTTGCTCCGCCATTCAACACTCAGTTCAGTGTCTCAGATTTAGATAGAAAACGAGAGTATTTTAACACTGGGTCATCTCTGCCTACCGCGTTTTATGCGAGATAAATCATTAAGAAAAAAATAAAACGAATTTTTAATTTAAAAAGAAAATAACCAAATTTTAGTCATTGTATCTTTAATTTGGAAATTACAGCGCCATGCGTTACGGTTTTAAAACCCTTTATCTCGGGGATCTTGTTAAGCTAATATAACGTTGAGCCTCCTGGACGCAATAGCAATAAAAAAGGTCTAACTCGCCAATTAATTTGTGCGCAGAGCTCATATTTTTATAAAATATTTTGACGTTATTAAAACAAATATTAACATGGTCCACCGCTTTATGGGTCGTGTTAGCAACGTGTTGATATTTTATTTATTTAACTTTTGCAAATTGTGTTAAAAAAAATATGTAAAGGGATGTCGTGTATTATATTTAAAATGGAATACTGAAACCGTCCGTCACCTAAGACAAATACCTTATCGGTGTAAGTTATAATCATGTATAACATAAATAAAATAATAATGTACAAGATTTTTGCTAAATTTTAACATTTTCATAAAGTAATTTGTAGGATTTTTTATTTCAATAATAAAATGTCACAATTTTTTATTTATATTCCTTCACTTTGCTACCAGAGTCAAAGTACAATTTCGTTTTCGCTCGTAAAGCAGCTCAACTCTATCCGAAATTATGACCGCTCTGTAATTAAACACATTTGCCACACGTGCAATTTTGTCTCCCAGTGCGTGTTACATATACTCTGTTCACTAAGCGCTGATGTTTTTTATTTCCAAATGTCGTGTACCACTGTAAAAATGCCTTTTTTGTGTGCGTGCTTAACAAGGGCTTCCATTATTTATTATCGGTTAAAACTTTAAGTACTTTTAATAATGAATGCTTGAAGTGTTATCATTGTTTGACTACTGGCTCCTAATATTATTCTCTCAGATAACGATGTGGAACTGTTATATTAGAAATAACACGCTTAGCACGCGTCTCCTGACTATTACTTATACTATGCTATTGAACTTATATATTCTATCTATAATCTGTATCTCCCAAAGTACAAAAACATTTTTTTTATATATTTTTGATTAACTATATTCATTTTCCATGAATAAAATGTACACCAAATACCGCAGTCATAATGCAAAATACAGATATAATGCAAAATGTTTAAATTGTGACCTAAATGTATAAATATATTTATATATTTTTGTTATCAAAATGTATACCTATATAACAAAATTTAATATATATTAAAATGTAAAATTTCTATATAAATTAAAGATATATCATAACGGAAACAAATTTGATATCGAAGCATTTTTACCTTAAGTAGTGTTTATTAATGGGTATCGGTATAATTTTAATCAGTAGTGATTTATTACATTAACAATTTTATCGACTTTTACGAGGCCCCTATTACATGATTGATCAGCTTTTGTAATAAAGTGTTGGATAACGTTCTATAAGGACGTTGCTTTAATAAACATATACGACAGCTGCTTAATTAATAAACATATGATAGTAAGATCGCATTAAGATATGATGTGTGAACGTAATCCACTGGGTGGCTTGTTATAAATATCCAGTTAAATTAGTCCCCCGTGCTATTAATCATGTACATATACATACTCGTACTCATACGTTTGTAATTCAAACAAAGTTGACGCATGCGTGTTGCATCGGTGCCAGTGACCACGGTCCCGAGGGTCTAGCTGGCAACTTGTCTAATAACAGTAATTAGTGACCCATCCCTATCGCTCGCCACGATTAGAGTTCGCGTGTTGGATGTCGATAAAAGATTCGATGTTCTATTAGGGATTTAGTTCCTTGTTAAATAGTTTGGGATGTTCCAAATGTTATTTAGCTTATCTAATGTTTTTATCTTTTATTTTGATTATTTTTTTATGAATAGTGAGAGTGAATTAAATTAATAATTCCAACAGTAACAATGAGTTATCAGTATCTTATTGAGAATATACAAATAGTTATGTATATATATATATATATGTATATGTATATATATGTATACTTGCAGGTTGTGCAAAAATGTATTAGATTACATTAGTATCATACGTTTTATTTAAGTATATTATATTTATACGAGAACAGCCAAAACAAGCCAGTGGTGGCTGGGGGTTCAAACCATGCTAAGCGTATGGCAATGGGTAACGTAATTTCTCATTTTGAGATTTATAATATAAATAAAGGACTATTTTATGCCTTTTTACCTAATAACTGGTAAATACTTACCGGTGGTGGGTGTATGCGTACAGGAACCTTCTGTTTTCATGATGTAACGAAGGGCTGACCGCTTTCGGCTCCCCCTCTATTGATTTTTAGAAGAATTATTTTTTTTAAGAAACATTTTATATATCTACTTATTATATTTCAAATAATATCTATAAGATATTATTTGTAATATACTTTTACATTAGGTACCATCAAAATATGTTCAGAAACTATCGACTAGTTCCAATCGATGTTATCGATATAACCAGTCACTTTGTTCAAAGGCCGGTTGCGATCGATTCCAATCAACTTGTCGTTGCGGCGCGAACTGGTTGATCGCAATCTTACTCGTTAGCCATTATTATGGATGCAAATTTAACAATTATATAGACTGTCTTGTAACTCATGCCGCCACATCTTTCAAGAGCCTCGCATGTCTTCGACTACGACTACGAGAAAATTATTGACTACAGATATTAGAAAACATGACATCAGATTTGTCATTGTCTTCGAGCTGAAAGTTATTTATATATATATAAGTAAATTATATATAAATATATCTTAATGTTCATTAATAATATAAAAATACACATATTTGAATACTATAAAAATAAATGACATATATTACATTAATTACGGCTACCGAACTTACGACGAGTGAATATATAAAATATTATCATCCGTCAAATTATATTCGCTATTTTCTGTTATTTTCGTCACATTTTTATGATTCTGGTTATTTTGTTTTTGTTATATTCTGTATTGTTATTTTAATTTTTTCATACCTTAAAACATCAGTAAAGCTAGACCAAGCACCGCTTGCACCTTTTTCCACCGAAGAAAAAAACGATCAATGAAATGTCCAATAAATTCATTGATAAAAGCAACTGTTATTATTGTACTGAAATACGTGGAAGAAACGTGCCCGAAAAATTGAATAATAGATATATTTAGTTTTATTATTCTCATATTTAAGTAGGTACTTTTTTAGTAAACTTGTGTATTATCATTGTATTTTTGTGCTATTCTTGTTGTATACAAAAGTCTTTTATATAATATATAACATTACAGTGTATGAGATAAATTCATACATTGCACATTTTACATTTCAAAATAATAACTTACCTTACTTATCCTTTTGTTTTTAAATTATATATCCATATAAATTAAACCATCCAAGGGGATCGCAGGGGCTAAGTTACCTGGTAGCTTATTCACCCGCGTGACGCTGTGGTCTACTGCGGCTTGTTTGTGCGATGTCGCCACAGACTCGCCTGTTGGAACTTAATAAACCTCCCGCCTTTCATCCAATCTCGTTAGCGAACTAAATTGACTCTCGAAAATTATATTTACGCTTAGTTTCTCTGCAATGCAACGTCTTATGCAGCACTTAATCTCACAGTATAGATCCAATCTAAATCTTAATAGTTGTGTGTGCTCTGATAAAATATGTTTCTCGGTATTTATAGCAATTTTATGTTCATATTGAGTATTTTGTGATTTCCTAAAGAAAAAGAAAATTCTTACTATATTTGAACTATTGCTTTTAAAATCGAGGCCGATCATGGCGCGGGGAGCCAAGCGTAGCGAAGAATATAAAATACGACAGGTTGCGGGTTCGATTCCTATTCAAGGATCAATGGAATATTTAACGTTTTCATTTCCTCACTGTGGTAATGGGGCTAAAGACAGCGTTGAGTTGCGCCAATCAACATGCAATGCCTTCAGAATTCGGCGGAAGGTAGAAAATGGATGTCTTAATGTGAAAGGAGTATCTTAACACTAGGTCCCCAGGTTCCCACTATTTACTCTGCTCTTTGCGGGATGCAGCGTGAAGCTAAAAAAGATACTTTGTTTTATTATAATTTATCCAAAAAATAAAATAGTAGTTATGTTTGGAAACTTAATGAATCTACTTCAATCAATAATTTTAATTTATTACAAGTTCAAACGTAAGCTTAAGAGCTTTTAAAGTTTTCTGCTACTCTATACACATATTTATGTAAGCAATTGCGGATTAATCAAAACTTTTACATACGTTCAAATGAAACAAGTTTCCACGCTCGTTGGATTATATTGACTTAAAACCTCTCGATTGAATACTTGAACTTAGACAAACATGAGAGATAAGCATATATTGCTTTTTGATATATTAAATAAATTGTTGTAAAGAAGGATCGATACTTAAGATATGTTAGCAAATTATATGCTTGTTATTTTTCATTACAATAAAACTTATGTGTCTGTTAAAATACGAACTAATCATCGTTAATTAAGTATTTAGCCTCTCTGAATACTTATTGGCGGTTAACACTGAAATAAGTTTACAAATTACTTAGCTCTTTTCGCGCTAGCTCCTTAGTTGGTACTAACGAGTGATGTGCGCGTAAATTGAAACCGACCGCAAGCTCATTTTATTCACCGTCACGCAATCTTTTTAGTTATCCCATTACCTTCGCCACTTTATGGCCCATACAGTTAAAATTATTATTTCCTGCTACGTCATTTCGTATATTATTAATCTGAGATAAATATGGGATTATTTTAGTGCTTTCCCGTCGTGGATAAAGTATTGAATGTCGCGTTAGATAATCAAAGCCAATATTTGCGCGAATCACTGAGTTATGGATATTGTAAGAGAGTGGGATTAGACCCCCGCTGGGACCACCCGTGAGTCTTTAAGAGTAGTGGACGTACTGTTTTCGTTGTTGTGTATTGTTGGCACTGTTGACGTTGTTATAAACAAAGTGTGACGTTCAGTCAAGCTACCTTCGTGATTTATATTTTATAGTAAATTTGTATTAGAGTTTTAAACTCATATTCATACCTTTGCACATCGGATTCGCAATTTTTCACTTAAAATTTATCATCTTATACATCAATTTAACCGTTTTAAACTTGTAATTGGTGGTTTTCGTAACGTATTTTTTTACCTTCAAAAATATTAAAATAAATATTATAAAAAAAATCAATTTCCACTTTAAATATTTAGTGATTGCACTTGTATAATTTGACGCGTGTATAATTTGGTCATATGGTAAGGATGACACCGTTAAAATACGCAGTCTACCTAGTGAATAGAATAGAACAAAATGAAGAACGGAGAAAGCATAAAAATGTTATAAAATGTATGGTGTTGTAATAAGATAAGAAAAAATTATTAAATAATAAGATATAAAAAATATGATAGAAAGTTAACGGTCTTCAATAGATAATTGGAGTATCTGCACGAAATAAAAACTTCTATTCACAAGACATAATAACTATAGCATATGGTGTGTTCAGTATAATAGAATTTCGCCCCGTTAATTATTTTATTCAGCATAAAGATAACATCGTGTGTCAGTGTCATGTGTTCACGTGAAGGGTCTAGTGATATCATTTAGTGGTTCTACAGCAAGGAATGTATACAAAAAGCACTCAAGTTTTTATTTCCATCTGGCGAAAACTTTTATGTAGATGTTTTTTTATATATACGTGACTAAATTTTATTTTGAAGCAAATAATTTATTCTTGAAGTGTATATGAAGGTAGGCACCTTCATATATCTCTTAAGAAATTACGCATTTTCTCTTATTTATGTACTTATCTTGAAAATATATGGATTATACTCTACTGTAATATTTTATCTAGTATATTCGATTATATTACAGGAATATTAACTTTATTAAAAACAGTTGTGGACCCTATTTTCAAGTTACTAAACGGTACGGTATTTCGGTAGTTACGGTCTAAACCATATGTTAGACTATTAATCCCCAAAATTTTAGCTTTGCTAAAATGACGTAGATCTGGGGGCCCCGGGATCTCATTCTATAAGCACGGGATTAATTTATTTCAACTAGTGTCACTTTGATAGTAGAAACATTTTCGGGTAATAGTATAATAATAAATTGTTATTTGATACTATTTATGTGTATATATCGTAATAGAACTACGTTTGCCTTAAGTATCTTTAATGAAATAAATATTCTAAAATGACAGTTTGTATATGTTTATTGATATATACGTTAGGTTACACGTATAAATTTAACAGCTCCGTAAGAAGGGAGATTGAATATAATTAATTAACCATTAAACACAAATAACAACAAAATATAACGCTTATAAATAATTGTCAAAAGGAACGAGAATGTAAATAGTTTCTGATATTTTTATGTACATTACAACGTGGTTGTAAATTACTATCTTGAGACACACTGTTTTGACTCTATTCCTAAAGTTAAATTAGGTAGTAGAGGGTTTTGATATTTCATCAATATCATTCTATATTATTGACGCAGTGATTGTAAATTGCCGCGGCATCTGAGCTCGTTAACGTTTTTGATAGATGACGCCCGGTCATTTGTTGGATTTTCTGTAACACACGCCGATCTTGTAAAAACACATCGTACAAATGTCTGCTCCCTACGGCTATACAACTTAACGAACCACTGTATAAATAAGCTTACAATATCTTGCCACC